>JAMWEH010002857.1:0-17605 GCA_024721245.1 Mitragyna speciosa | reverse complement strand
TTTATCTTGTATTAAGTTCATTAGAAAAAAAAACGGGGGGGGGGGGGGGGAGGGGGGCCAAAATTGTGGAGAAAAAAAATAAGCAATGAGTTTCTATTTTATTAGCATGTTGTACCTTCTTCCTTTGGAGTTGTACTTAGAATGTCTTGCAAGATTAATCATGGGATAAATAATAAAAATCTCTTCTAATGACCCTTAGCCAAGTGTAGTCTTCCATGGAGAGAAAGTCAAGATTTACTTTGCCTTTGTCTTGCTTTGATTGGTCAATTTTTTTCCCAATTCTTTTCCATTTCTTTTCTTCTTTACTTAGCCAATTTTCTCTCTTTTCATTCTTCTTCTTGGCTGGCTGCTTCACTCTCTCTTTTCTCTCCATTTTCTTTCATTTTCTTGGAGCTTTTACTTCCATTTACTCACTTTTCATCCATAGAAATTGAGTTGATCTTCCTCCTAAGCAACAATCTTGTCTTACTAAAGGTATTTCCCATGAACTTCTCTTCTAATTTCAAGTGAAAGATCATAGTTTTCTAGCTTTTAAGTCATGTCTTTATGGTTAAGTGTGAATTATTTTGGCCATAAAAAATGAAGTTTTATTCCATGAATGTGAAGCTTATGAACTCGTATGACTTGTAGATAGTAAATTAAACTTGAAATGGCATGATTTAGGTTTGATTTGGTTGAAGAACTTGGAGTAGTTTATGTGTTTTTGTGATGAATTTGAATGGAATTGAAGTGAGTTTGATGTGAAATTGATAGAACTACATGAGATTGGGTTGTTGGATGTTTTTCTTGCAGGTTAAAAATTTTGGGTTAGTCCGATTATAGGGGAAGTGCTGCCGAAATTTTGGTAAAACCTAAGAAATAAAAGTGATTAAGCTATGATTTAAAGCTTTATAAGCTGTAATATAGTGATTAGAACGTGCAGAAATTTTCGTAGATTAGCTATTAGTGAAATTAAACCTTCGAGCAAAACCCTAAAAGTTAGAAAACCCTAATTTTTGAAAAACCCTAAACCCTTAGGGTAAAACCCTAGAAATTAAACCCTAGAAAGCCTTGGGGTATTTCTCGAATTTTCTTATGAAATTTATTAGATTTTAGTCAGGTTTTTATTCGGTATTCTCTTGAATTTTCAGATCCGGAAGTGAGACCCAACCCTATCGCGAGATATTTTCTTAGGCTTCAGGTGAGTGTTCTTATGTGTGCATGATGCATGACATGCCAGTGTTATACTTGATATTATTATTTAATGCAATGTGTTACTTGAGGAAAGATGTGTACTTTATCGCATCTATTCCGCAATGTGTTACATGCTTTCACTATTCAATATGTTATTTGTGATTGAGACTACCATGACTAACTTCACCGTTACCTCATGGTTAGTCACCCTGACGTGACTTGGGAGGACATAAGGTGCTGGGTGTTTTAGGGGGTGTTGTTCTTTCCCTAAATGAGTTGAATTCCTCTAAGAGGCCAACTTCTGGATTGAACTTTTTTATTGTTGGCCCTTCCAAGGTTGAGATTACTCCCTGATGTGGTAGCTTGTTTGGAGGTTACAAGGTGAATGGTGGTTAGGGTACTTGCTTGTTTATACTGGTATGCTCCTTGGCGAGGACCTGAGCTATTATCTCGGTCTCGAACGTCTTGGTTACATGTTCAGTGCTTGCTACTTCTGTGGTTGAGCTTGCTCCCGAAGTTGAGCCCCTGTATCTGCCAGTGACTAGTTGTTAATTAAATTGTTCACAAATTGTTTATTTACTGGTTAAATATTTTATCGAACAAAAATCATATTTTATTGTATGGTTGCATGACTTGAGCACTCACTGGGCTATTTTAGCTCATCCCATTTATTTGTTTTCTTTAACCAGGTTCCCAAAACTACTAAAGCTGGAAAAGCTAATTTTGGACCTAGTACATGTTTTGTGTATTGTATTTTGACAGCCTAAATGTGTAGGCTTTTATTGTAAATATTATTTATATTTTGGGATGTAAAAACTCTTGTGATGTTTATACTTTCAAGTAAATTTCATGAATGTATTTCTTTAAGAATGCATTTTATTTTGAGCTAAGTACGCTTGGATGTTTGAGCAAGTGCGTGTTTGAGTCCTGGCAAGAGCTAGGTAGGCAGTTCACTAAGCCCTTTGATGTGCCTCTGGGTAAGATGGGGCTGTCACACCTTTAACACAACATCATCAGGTTGAATCAACTCAAAGACACAAACATCTCCTAAACACAGTTCTTTCTCCTTAGCAAAACGGGCCATCCCTTGGTTAGACTTGTTATTCTACCATGCCTTTTGACCATGCTAACATGCCACATCTTGTTATCAGAATCTTGAAGTTGAATGAAGCTTTCAAGAACACTCACCATAGGTCCTTGAAAATTCAGCGGACACATGCAGAAGAAAAACTGCCGCCCAAATTGTATGGTCTCATTATTGTTGTAAAGAAAGGGTTGTCAGATTTGAATAAAGTGGTAGCAATACGGTGTTCCCACAGTTTCTCTTCTTCTGAGGCACCTCTTATTTTCGACCTCTTTCTGTTTGAACTAGTCCTACTTAGAATCAGGAGTTACGTCTTGAATTTCTGCCCCTGTCTCTGAGGAATCTGAAATTTCTATAGGTTGATCTTCAGTATGACCGGAAAATTTATCGTGTTCCAGATCCGTAACCTGAGCAACGTGACATAACTTTTTATTGATATCACTGCTACCTGGATATTCAATCTCAGTAGCTGTAAGGTCAAATATCACAACATCAAATTCTGAATTCCTTTTATATTTGAACAACAGAAAGTATCCATATTTAATAGAGTGATGTTCCGAAAACCTTTGCCAACCATCACGTAGCCAAAGCATATTCTCAGCCCTTTCAATTCCAACGTGCCAAATATCACCAGATGGAACGCTAAGCCTGATATTGTTGGAGAGTTCGTTACTATATTCTTCAACAAATTTCTTGGGCAATGCCAATTTTCTTTTCGTGGACCACTGGAGGCGTGATTATCCTGTAGAAACTAGAAGCATCTATATCCTGCCAGTTGTTGTTCATTGTCGTATGATACGAACGCTCTACTAAACCGTCTTGGATATCTGAAACTTCCGCGTTATAAACAAAATATCAAATCGATAATATTAAAACTGAAATAATGTGATAAAATTCGAAACACTAATTCTTTTTGGAATGTAACCACCTCAAACATATCAAAGCATAATCAGTCGATAATCAAAATCTAGAAGTTAAATGCATGTACGAAAAGAATTACTACAATTTACATAAAAGCATAGCTTAACTACCTATAAAGATTTCAGGGTCACAAATCAAATTCGGATAATATAAATCAGTCCAATTGCATGCGGAAACCAATCAACTATACCCAGCCAATATAATCATGTGATGTGGGTGAAAATCCTTTTTCAACAAATTTATCCTAAAAAACAAATGATTAGAAACCAACTACAAGTAGGAAAACAATTATTGCCTCAGGACATAGAAAAGGGCTTCCAAGTTTCAACCACGTGCGCTGCCTCTCTCCATTTGTGTTTTCTGAATCTTCGTGGCAGCTATTTTATTCATAGGTTGAAGCTTTATTTCCCCAAATTCCATAATAGTTACTCGTTAGAATTCAACCAAAAACAGCATTCTTCCCTTTTGAAGTTTCTTTTCCAAATTAAACACACAAGACTTTTGTTACAATTCTAAAACTAACTATAATTATTAATTATTTTTTGAAACCTTTTTTTTTTTCCTTTTGGTGTCGGGTATTGAGTTAGAAACAAAATACACAAGAGAAAGATATTGTTACCTTCATTTCTAACTTCAAGAGACCTGTGTAAATCCCTTAGAATTTCACGTTTCAATGGACCCAACTGGTAAATAAATTTCACCACCACACTGTCCAACATCTGCCACTGTCAAGGTCGGTTGGTTATGTACTAAAGGCAATTAATTATAAGATTATAATTTATATTAAAGCCAATTAATTATAAGATTATAATTTATATTTATTGTCACATGATTAGGAACCTTAAACAGTCACACATAATAGAACTGATTCTAGGGTTAAACTGATTTAAATAATTATGAGATAATTATTCAATCAATTTGTAAAATAATTAATCCTATAAACTTATTAATAAATAGAGGAATTATAGTAGTGGAAGAATTTCCTCTTGAAGGAAGTTAAAACTACTAAATATCTTGTTTGATAAGATATCATAATACCGAATTCTTGTGGACAAGATATCTTAATTATGGCTCTATAAATAATTCCAAACACCAAGACTTGACACAATATATACAATCCAACGTAACAAGTGTTAGAAATTGGAGACAAAAAACTAGTTTTTCTTTATACAATTTTCTTCATGTTAGCGATGTGTTAAGTGGTTCTTAGCATATTGACTTGGTGTTGATCAATCCTAAAGAAGATCCCAAGAAAGTGTTCGTGTGGATACCTTAGAGGCAGGGCACTAGTTCGGCTTGTGATTGACATCACTGTATCTTTGATCCAGTTAACTATTTATTTACGTTGCCAAAAAGGAAAAAATCTAATTTTTGTACAGACAATCAATGATCTTGGTTGAAAATTAATTTTAAATGTTGTCATGTCAATTTGTTAGTGGCATATTGGTTTTCTAATAGTGGTCTCAGAGCAACGTGTTTTGGTTATCTATACATGATATGCTGTCATGAATATTTAATTAGATGTATACCTAATTTAATTGATAAATTAGAGAAGTTATATGAAATTTGATTAGAAATTTTATTGGTTCATTAGACCAAAATTTTAATAAAAGTTTGCTTTCTAGAAAATTTTCATACAATGTTCACAAATTATTTTATGAAAATTTAATTTCGGGTACTCACTACAAGAAAAATCATTAACAGTGACAACAAAAGTCGTCACTAAAAATTGCAAAGTCGTCACTAATAATGTTTATCGACAAGAAAAAAGTCGTCGCTGAGTCGTCACTAAAGGCTTGTCACTAAATATGAATAGTGTCAAAAATAAAGTCATCACTAGTTCAATATGTTTTAGTGACGACATCTATTGTCACTAATAACTTTGCCAATTGTGACGACTTCTTTCCTTGTCGGAGAAATTATAACCATAGTTGTCACTACATGAGTACCTATTAGTGACGACACTAGTTGTTACTGTTACATTAAGTATTCAATGACAACTTATGTTGCCACTATATGGGTGCTTATTAGTGACGACACTTATCGTCGCTGTTACATTAAGCATTCAACGACAACTTGTGTTGTCACTATATATGTCCTTATCAATGACGACATTTATCGTCACTATTGAATTAAATATTTAATGACAACTTGTGTTGTCACTATACGTGTCCTTATCAGTGACGACAACCGTCATCACATTACATTAAGCATCCTTATCAGTGACAACAACGATCGTCACTACTAGATTAAATATTCAATGACAACTTGTGTTGTCACTGTACATGTCCTTATTAGTGACGACACCTGTCGTCACTGTTATGTTAAGCATTCAATGACAACCTATGTTGTCACTAATGTTTTTATTACATTCACCATTTAATATTCAATGAAAAGGATTGTTGTCATTGATGGACTCTTTAATGGCGACCTTGGTTGTCAATAAAACTTTATCTATTGTAATTGTATACAATGACATATTCAATGACAACATTTAATTGTCATTGTAATTATTATTTTTGCACCTGACAAAATCAATATATATTATTAAATTCCATAATCCTATTACAATTATTGAATTGAATCTCAAGTTAATCACAATATAATTAATAACAATGTTTATAAAATAGCCATCCTTTCTATTTCCCAAAATAATATTCGAAATTGTACAAAAATTGTTTAACATACAAAAATCTACCCAAATGCTCTGTAGCATTACAAATAACCTTAAGTTAATTTACACATCACAAAAACCTAGTCTTCACAAAAGCAACTAAAGTAAGAAATAAAAGATAACTTTAGATGTCCTAGTTGTCAACCAACCTATTGAACCGTCTTCCTGTCAAATGAAACTGTCAACTCCATGAACCTTGTCATAACCTATTTTTCATCTTCTAATCGGGCATTGGAGTTACTGCTTGGAGCTATGGAGCATTTATATCACTGCTTAACAACAAAATTCAAAATAAGACCTTATAAATTCAAAACCATTTAAAGAGGACAAGAAGGAAAAATAAGAAAAAAAATATAGTGATTGAAAACAATGTCAAGCCAATGTTGATGTTACTCCTTGAGAATTAACACCTTTAGAAAAAACTTGTCTGGCAATCCAAGAGAAAAAGAAACACTAATAAAAAAGTTTACTCGCAACAATTTAGTGTGTAAAGTTTTTATGTTTCATACTATAAGAATATGGTTAAGCTAAAGTACAACTCAAGTTGTAAAATGTACATTCAAATAGCATCCATACATGCAAGTTAACTATTGATGATGACCTTATAACTTGACATGATTATGTCATTAATTTTTATAAATTTTAAGTGAGTAAATACCATTGAAATATTAATTTTAAACATTAATTAAGCTAAAATGGAAAATATTAAAAATTTAATTTTTTTGACACGTAATTAATACTTTTGGTTTTTTCTTTTTCTTTTAACACAATAGTTCCATCAACTCCAATTTGTATTTCATAAATAACTTGTGCAACCATAGACTGAATTTATAAAAAATTGCATTAATTTCTGCTGGTGGAGTGTAGCAATTTGTATGAACTTGCATTAATTTCTTTTGCAAACTTGAATGAGAGTTGAACGTTCTTCTCTCCCTCCCCCCTCTTAATATATATTTTCTTGCCTTTCACTTGTCCAAAGAGGTTAAAATTTTGTCCAAGATATTTTCCCTCTTCAATTTTCTTAGTACATGTCTGTAATGGATCTATGAATGTGCGAGGCATCAAACTAACTAAATGGCATGACCACAAACTCATGCTGACCATATCTTTTGCCAACCTATAGGCCATGACCAGCACGTAGTCCGAGGTGGAATAATCAGCCCCAAACTACGTAAGCCTCAACTCTCCTCTTAAAATCTACCGAAATTTCGGCAACATCTCCTCTATATTTTGAGCTTTCCCAAAAATTTCAAACTTACATAAAAAAACTCAACAACCCAACCATGTTCAATATATGTACACATCACAATCTACACATCATCCAATTTGTCCAGTAACCCATCACACATTCCAATCTCATAATAATACTATAAATCATTCATATGAAAATGAATAGATTTATGCCCTTAGCCTTAATCTATATTAACTTAATATCATGTATCTATTCAACAACCCAAATTTTCACGTTTCAACTAGTTTCATACTTCAACTATATAAAAGAACAATGTCCAAGAGAACTTGATACATCTAGTTCGTGATTTGGAATTTACTAGCAACGAAGCAACTAAGCCAAAAATAAGATTTCTATAATCATATATTACCAAAAATAGACTACTAATATAAATCTTCATAGTGCCATGGTTGCTTTTTGCTGCAGTAGGAGAAAATTGAGAGTTGGAACAGATAGTGTGAAAGAAACAAGGAGTAAAGGCTCAACCTCATGCATTATATGCTTTTTCTTTCACATTTTAGGAGTTTCTAGAACTCACTCTAAATTATAATTGATGTTTTAATCTAGGATTGGATCGATTAGTTTAGATAAAAATGAATCTAATGACTCATTTAAGTGTTAAAAGTCACAGGTCATCAACCTAATTAAACTCCGTCAAGAAATGGCCAAAATCAATCAAAATCCATGAGTTTTAATCAAAATTTGCTTAGCTACTATCCTATTTATTGCGCATATACAAGTCTGGTCTTTTTACTAATAGTTTCCTTGGTAGAAATTTCTCAACTCTTTCAGTTGCATTTGAATCCAATTCCCCCATCTCCCTCACGAGCTCACCCTACCGCAGCCAAAGCCCTTGGTACTAATAAAAATTGATTGACATAGACCAAAACATAGAACATAAAAATGAGTATAAAAGGAACACATAATGATGCTATATAGACTACTTCAATGGTCAAGAGTACTAATTTATCATTTTACTTTGGAGACTATATTGTCACTAACCTCATGCTCCTCATCCGACCCCTTCTTAGAAGGGATAAAGACACAAAATGGTGTAAAATTTTTGGTCAATTTCATATAAAAATTAATTAACTGAGTTTGTTGTACCTCAATTTTCTTAAAAATAATAGCCAAATGCAGCAAGTTAAGCCCATCGCCATCCTTATGATTCAAGAAATTCATCATCATCCATAGCCTCCATCTTCACTTCAACGCTTCTCGTTGATCATACTTCACACACAAATACAAAATGGAACCACAAGAACTAGACTGTAATAGCCATGTTTAAGAAAATGGAACCACAAGAAATAGATTCAAATGGTCTCATAAGAACATAAAACAAAAAATCACAATATTCACACAAAAATGACACCACCACAAGTATACTAGCTTCTCTTGGTACAACCCTAGGATGCAATGAATCCAACACACGTTTGGCATGAGTCGACAAAAGTTAACTTCAAAAAAGATGTTCACATTTTCCAAAAGCTTTTTTTTTTCTATGTTCAAAACTAAAAAGCGTCTAATATACAACAAAAAAAACACAACAAACAAAAACTATCTTCAAAAGTTAAAGGGAAGCACTAGGAGATTCTATTTGTTTTGACTTGCAACAACCCCCCCCCCCCAAAAAAAACACAAAAAACCAACAAAACAACCAAAAAAAAACCAAAAGAATGGAAAAATTATGGGGAACCAACATGAAGTCTTAAAAAAATGGCCAATTTTAATGTGAGAGACGGTATTCAAAATTGAAGTTGAAGTGGAGCATTCATTGTTAGCAAAGTGTACTGTTAATTACCAAACAAATACATGACAGTGTACGCTCTTCAATTTCATTCTTCGTATAGTGCTCACAATAAGTTGCAATTTTGGATGTCTTCTCATGAATAAAGCTGCATTGAATCACAGTTCATTTAAAAACATAAACTAACATCTTTCCCTAATCAAAGTACTTATTCTAGCTCATCTGTAACACCCTAGAAAATGCACATATAAGAGACATTTTTTCTTATTTAGGGTTAAGTGTTAATCCTAGATTTATTAGTTGGAAGATTTCTTGAGTTAATTAGGTTAATTAGTTAAGATTTTCATTTTAAGCAAGAACACTTAAGTACTAGATTTAGAATAATTTTACTTGCCCATTTAATTTATATTAGAGTTTAATTTTGCTTAATTTATTCTACTATTTTCTAGCCTTTACTACTTGAATTTTAGCTCAATTTTACTCAAAAATTTCACTTATTTTCTTGCTTTATTTTCTTTTCCCTTAGCTGAAATTTTTCTCTTTCTTTTTCATTTTCTCTTTTGGCCGAAAATTCTTTTCTTTTTTCTTTCCCCTTAGGGCGGGTTTCTCTCTCCCTAATTTACTCTAATTGTGCTTTAATAATTTATGTCTTATTATTGTTTATATTAAGTGATAAGAGTTAATAATTTCAACCAATCAAATTAAACCAAGTCTACCACACTTGCATTAAAATCTCACTTTTTGCTTTACTCATGTGGGACTTTTCATTGGCCAACTATTTTCCACTCTTTTTCTTCATTTCTTTTCAATTTTCCTAGACTATTTCTTTCTTCTTTCTTGCTCTCTTGGCCGGCCATCACCACCATCATTCTTTCCTCTTCTTCCCTCATTTTTTTTGCTCTCAACTTCTTGAACTTTCATCTCTCAAGTTGGAACAAATCCACCATAGGAAGTGGGCTTTCTATCTTTTCTAAGCAAAGTTCTAAGCATATCTAAGGTATTTACCATGAACTTATCTTATTAATTTCATGTTTTAATTAGTTTTTATGCAAGTTTAAGACTAAGTTTCTTGTTAATACTACTTAGAGAAATTAGTTAGAACTTGAGAATTACTTGCTATATAAAGTGTTCTTGTGGTTAGATAGACTAGTATATGGCCTTTAAACCTTGAAATTTATGTTTTATATGTGGTTTAGTTGAAGATTTAAGTTGGAACTCAAGAACACTTAAAACAGTCATGCTGGACCAGTTTTAGTAAAACTTTCATAACTTGGTGTAGATAGCTTGGATTCGAATGATTCTTGTTGTTTTAGAAACTAGATTCATAGGGCTTTCAAACGGTATAAGCTTGCACTGTGGTTCATTGTGTATTAACTCGCAGAAAGCTTGCAAAGTTGGCTGAAAATTCGGTTCTGCGTAAACAGTTTTGATGAAGAGCCAACTTGGGGCCTGATTTTGAACCTGTTCTAGTTGGAATTTTAAGTGATGATCTTCACTGAAAGTTGTAGCCCTATAAACGTACTTTCAAACCATGTAATCACAATTCCCTAGTTCTTAGTGGATTGACCCCAGCAATGGCACGAAGTTGGCTGAAAACCAACCCTGTGCAGAGTTGGGTGATGATTCTTGGAGTAGGGATTTTGAATTTGAGTGGAATCTTGATTGAATTTGAGTTTAAAGTGAACATAGAAGTTGTAGTACATGTTGAATGGATTGGGTTGTTGAATTTTCTTGCAGGTTTAAAAATTTTGGTTAGTTCGATTTTAAGGGGAAATGCTGCCGAAATTTCGGTAGAATTAAAAGAAGAAAAATGGATAAGTGAAATTTTAAGCTTAGAATAGTGTTCAATTGAGGGAAATTTAAGTGTAGGAATTTTTAGAAATGATCTAGTGATAGATTAGACTTTCTTAGAATAAGTAAACCCTAAACCCTAGAAACCCTAAAACCAAAACCCTAGAAGTAAGTGGGGTATTTTCTTGACTTTTTCTTACTAAATTTACTAGGATTTTAATTGAGTTTTTATGTTATTATTTCTTTTAAATTTCAGGGTCCGAAAACAGCATCACGACCATTTACGAGATATTTTCTTAGGCTTTCAAGGTGAGTGTCTTTATGTGTGCATGATGCATGAAATGTGATATTTATTTGATAAATATTATGCCATGACTGCAATCGCTATGTGATTAAATGTGCTACTTGAGGAAAGATGTGTACTTTATCGCATCTATTCCGCAACGTGTTACCTGCTTTCATTACCCAATGTGTTACTTGTGCTTGAGACGTCCGTGACTAACTTCACCGTTATTTCACGGATGGTCAACCCGGCTGCACGTGGGAGGACATAAGGTGTTGGGTGTTTTAGGGTTTGATGTTCTTTCCCTTTTGAGTTGTGAATCCTCAAAGAGGCCAACTCCGGATTGAACCTGCTTGCTTGTTGGCCCTCCAGGGTTGAGAATATCTCCCTGGATGTGGTAGCCTGTACGGAGGTTATAAGGTGAACGGTGGTTAGGGTTCTTGCTTGCTTGCTTGATAATACTGGCATGACTCTTGATACAGACTTGAGCTATTATCTCAGTCCTAACATCGTGATTTCATGGTCAGTGCATGCTCTTCCTGCGGTTAAGCTTGCTTCCGTAGATGAGCCTCGTATCCGCCATTGACTACATGTTAAATTAAATTGTTCATATCTTGATTTATTAATTAATTGTCGATTATTTATTTACTAAAATAATAGAGTTCTTGATATGATTGCATGACTTGGACATTCACTGGGCTATTATAGCTCATTCCATTTTATTTGTTTTCCTTACTCAGGTTTCCTGAAAAATTAAAGCTGGAACGACTGATTTTGAGTATGCTAGATGTCTTCGTTATTGTAATAGCCGAACTGTATTAGGCTATCTTTGTGAAAAATCATGTATATTATGACATGTAAACTTTTGATGTGAATTGTACCTTTATGTTAAATAAAATGAGTGTATTTTATTTATTCCATTTTATTTTAGTTTATTTTATTTTAAGTTAAGTACGCTCGGACGTTTGCGTGAGTGCGTGAATCGAGACCTGGCGAGAGCTAGGCAGGCAGTCCGCTAAGCCCTTTGGTGCGCCTCTGGGTAAGGTGGGGCTGTCACAGTTGGTATCAGAGCCTAGGTTTGAAATCCTGTCAGAGTTAAGTGTGAATCTTTGAAAAGTTTAAGTTTGACTCTTGTTAGATCTTAAGTTCAAATATTATTTTATATCAGCTTGTTAAGATTCGAAAGTACGAGCTGGTTAGTAATAAGTGAACTTCTAGTTGTAATTGGGATACATAGAATGTTTTCTTTTGTGATTGGTTTTGGTATCGGTAGATATTGATTCTATTATTTAAGGTGAATTATATTAACAAGTGGTGACATTAAGTACTTGAAAGTGTTATCGAATGGTAATGTATGCTATAGATGGTTTGATATACGTTGTAAGTGATTAATTAATTGTGCTTATACAATTGGAAATAGCTAGTGTTTAAATGAAATTTTAAGTTTGAATTTTTACTTGTGAATCTTTAGTTACGAATATTTGTAGATTCTTTTGGGTGATTAGTGTGTGCATTGGATAGGATCGTCAGGGCTAGTTGATTCACACTTCGGGGTGGCCAACCTTAGTGTGGGTTGACTTAGCTTTGAGATCCGTGTGCGAGTTACTTATAATTGGTGATTGAGGAATTTTGTAGTTCTTCTGTATGGGTTTAGTTTTACTTTGAGAATTGGAAAGTAGTAATTATCCCCTCTATCGTGTTTCTTAGGCCTGAAAACCTACGTGAATATAACTGGAAATAGTTTAGTTTATTCTCTAAGCTGGATTTTGAGGTGTGATGCTTAAGTATTGTTTATTAATAAGTTTTTCTGGGTTTAGATGTGAGTGATTTATTTTCTTTAAAACATGTAGGTATGTCAGAGAGTGACCGAAATGAGGGACCAGGACATCCCTACCGTACCTTTTCACCTGCCGGCCGAGTACGGCCTGCCTGTGATTGTTGGAGGACGAATTCTTACCCCGACCAAGTCGTATTTTCGTTGATTGAGGATAGTGAGCGGGTTGACCGCGAGGGTGAAATCTCTCGAGCTCGTATTCATGAGTTAAGAGAGATAGTGAAAGTTCAAGCTCAAAGGATCCGAGAGCTTGAGGCCGCTGTTCGAGAGAGAACGACAGAGGACCGAGATTTATCGAATGCAGTACCTGGATGCCCTCATGAATGCCACCGATGAAACTTATGAGGCCGTGGTAGAAAAAGCGAAACAAGTGGAAAAGGCCCAGTCCTCGGCTCGAACGATACAAGCGAAGAAACGGGGAAGCACTAGTGATCCTCACCTCTCAGCTGAAAATGCCTCAGCCCCTAAAGTGGAAGAGGGACCTTAGAGGAATGAGAATTGGACAAGGTTCAGCGCCCTAAAAGGTTGAGAAGGGTTCCGACGAGAAAAATCTCACAAGAAGGTGAACAAGGAGAGGAGACCCAGAAGAGAACCCGACCTCCAGTTACTCAAGTTGGTTGTGAATATTGCGGGAAAAATAATCATACTATAGACGAGTGCTGGAGAAAGGATCGAAGATGTTTGTATTGCGGCAGTGCAAATTCATCAGATTGGTCAATGTCCAGTCCTACCTAAAAATAGGTTGAAAATAGGCTCAGCTGGAACATAAGAACCTTGATAAAGAAAAAGGAAATGGAAGCAAGTGAAAAGTGTTAGTTTGAGTTTATGCTCTAGATAAGTGTGATGTCTAAGAATATGTACGAGGACCTTATGCTAGTTTTGTTATATTGCATGTATGATATGTTTTATACATGAACTTTTGAAAATGTGTAAATTGAAAGTTGAACTATCTGTATATGCATGTGACTTTATTTGGCATAAGACTTGATTTCTTTGTTTATTCTTGAATTTGTGCATCCTGCAATATTTCTTGTTACTTGTTACGTAGAAATTGAAATAATTCGATAAAGCTATTATAGAATATTAAGTTACGAGTGAACAAGGTCGCGATAGAGGAATGTCCCGTTGCCAGACCAGGACAAGGAATACTACTTCGAGTGTAAATCCAGTAATAGAGACTGGTAGCCTCTATGGAAATCCCAGTAGTGGGAAAGATGTAGCTCTAGAAAGATTTCTGAAAGTAACCCCCCAAGTTTAACGATGATCCGTGTCCCAAAAATCGCCGAAGATGGTTAGAGGATATTGAGAAAATTTATGCTGCTTTGGAATATGATAACGAAGGATAAGTGACATTCGTCGTGTTTCCGCTGGAAAGTGTTGCCACGCTTTGGTGGGATTTGATAAAGGCTAAGTAAAATAAGGTATCAGAGTGGCGCAGCGGAAGCATGTAGTGGGCCTAAGTAAACTATGCACAATCAAATTGTGGGATTATGCAAATTTCTTAAGTGTATCGACAGGGTTCCATGCCAACTGAAACTACCTTCGATGGTGTCTAGGACATACAAAATTTTCCACTTGGTTGTCTTGAAAAGTACCATGTGATGTGACCTCGAGATACTGTCACAAGTAGTATCAGAGCCATATGCCGTGGTGGGTGGCAGGCTAATAGGTACTAGGAGATGTGACCTGAGAACTGTCACAGTTGATGTGATCACGACGCATACTCTGACCCGACGAAATTGAATTTGATGAAATTCTAGACAAACGAAGAGCGGCTAGTTCAAGTCTTGGATCGTAACACAAAGGAATTGAGAAATAAACAATCTCCTTGTCAGGGTCCTCTAGAAGCATCATGATTTAGAAAAGCCACTTGGGAAAGACAGAGGAACAGATATGGAAGAACAATTATCCCAAGTTATTCGGAAATCAAGGTAGAATTTCGAGGACGAAATTCTTTTAAGGGGGGGAGGATGTAACACCCTAGAAAATGCACATATAAGAGACATTTTTTTTCTTATTTAGGGTTAAGTGTTAATCCTAGATTTATTAGTTGGAAGATTTCTTGAGTTAATTAGGTTAATTAGTTAAGATTTTCATTTTAAGCAAGAACACTTAAGTACTACATTTAGAATAATTTTACTTGACCATTTAATTTATATTAGAGTTTAAATTTTGCTTAATTTATTCTACTATTTTCTAGCCTTTTACTACTTGAATTTTAGCTCAATTTTACTCAAAAATTTCACTTATTTTCTTGCTTTATTTTCTTTTCCCTTAGCTGAAATTTTTCTCTTTCTTTTCATTTTCTCTTTTGGCCGAAAATTCTTTTCTTTTTCTTTCCCCTTAGGGCCGGTTTTCTCTCTCCCTAATTTACTCTAATTGTGCTTTAATAATTTATGTCTCTTTATTGTTTAAATTAAGTGATAAGAGTTGAAAATTTTAACCAATTAAATTCAACCAAGTTACCACACTTTGCATAAAAATCTCACTTTTTACTTTACTCTTGTTATGATATTATTGGTCAATTATTTTCTCACCTTTTCTTCAATTCTTTTTCATTTTTCCTAGCCTATTTCTCTCTCTTTTTCTCTCCCCTTGGCCGGCCATCATCTTTCTCTCTTCTTCCCTCATTTTTGCTCTCAACTTCTTGGACTTTCATCTCTCAAGTTGACACAAATCAACCATAGGAAGTGGGCTACTATCTTTTCTAAGCAAAGTTCTAAGCCTATCTAAGGTATTTACCATGAACTTACCTTATTAATTTCATGTTTTAATTAGTTTTTATGCAAGTTTAATACCAAGTTTCTTGTTAATACTACTTGAAGAAATTAGTTAGAACTTGATATATACTTGCTATATAAAGTGTTCTTGTGATTAGATAGACTAGTATATGGCCTTTAAACCTTGGAAATTTATGTTTTATATGTGGTTTAGTTGAAGAATTAAGTTGGAACTCAAGAACACTTAAAACAGTCATGCTGGACCAGTTTTAGTAAAACTTTCATAACTTGGTATAGACAACTTGGATTCGAGTGATTCTTGTTGTTTTAGAAACTAGATTGATAGGGCTTTCCAACGGTATAAGGCTTGCACTGTGGATTCATTGTGTATTAATCGCAGAAAGTTTGCAAAGTTGGCTGAAAATTCGGATTCTGCGTAAAACAGTTTTGATGATGAGCCAAATTGAGGGCTGATTTTGAACCTGTTCTAGTTGGAATTTGGAGTGATGATCTTCACGAAAGTTGTAGCCCTATAAACGTACTTTAAAACCATGTAATCAGAATTCCTTAGTTCTTAGTGGATTGACCCCAGAAATGGCACGAAGTTGGCTGAAAACCAACCCTGTGCAGAGTTGGGTGATGATTCTTGGAGTAGGGATTTTGAATTTGAGTGAAATCTTGATTGAATTTGAGTTTAAAGTGAACATAGAAAGTTGTAGTACATGTTGAATGGATTGGGTTGTTGAATTTTCTTGCAGGTTTAAAAATTTTGGTTAGTTCGATTTAAGGGGAAATGCTGCCGAAATTTGGTAGAATTAAAAGAAGAAAAATGGATAAGTGAAATTTTAAGCTTAGAATAGTGTTCAATTGAGGGAAATTTAAGTGTAGGAATTTTTAGAAATGATCTAGTGATAGATTAGACTTTCTTAGAATAAGTAAACCCTAAACCCTAGAAACCCTAAAACCAAAACCCTAGAAGTAAGTGGGGTATTTTCTTGACTTTTTCTTACTAAATTTACTAGGATTTTAATTGAGTTTTTATGTTATTATTTCTTTTAAATTTCAGGGTCCGAAAACGCATCACGACCATTTTACGAGATATTTTCTTAGGCTTTCAAGGTGAGTGTCTTTATGTGTGCATGATGCATGAAATGTGATATTTTATTTGATAAATATTATGCGAAAATTTGCAATTACTATGTGAATACCTGTGCTACTTGAGGAAAGATGTGTACTTTATCACATCTATTCCGCAATGTGTTACTTGCTTTCATTGACCAATGTGTTATTTGTGTGTGCGTGAGACTACCGTGACTAACTTCACCGTTATTTCACGGATGGTCAACCCGGCTGCACGTGGGAGGACATAAGGTGTTGGGTGTTTTAGGGCTTGATGTTCTTTCCCTTTCGAGTTGTGAATCCTCAAAGAGGCCAACTCCGGATTGAACCTGTTTGCTTGTTGGCCCTCCAGGGTTGAGAATATCTCCCTGGATGTGGTAGCTTGTACGGAGGTTATAAGGTGATTGGCGGTTAGGGTTTGTGCTTGATAAAACTGATATGTTCTTTGATAAAGACCTGAGCTATTATCTCGGTCCAAATATCGTGACTACATGATCAGTACTTGCTCTTTCTGCGGTTAAGCTTGCTTCCGTAGTTGAGCCCTGTATCCTCCTTTGACTACATGTTAAATTAAATTGTTCATATCTTGATTTATTAATTAATTGTCGATTATTTTATTTACTAAAATAATGAGTTCTTGATTGATTGCATGACTTGGACATTCACTGGGCTATTATAGCTCATTCCGTTTTATTTGTTTTCCTTACTCAGGTTTCCTGAAAAATTAAAGCTGGAACGACTGATTTTGAGTATGCTAGATGTCTTCGTTATTGTAATAGCCAAACTGTATTAGGCTATCTTTGTGAAAAATCATGTATATTATGACATGTAAACTTTTGATGTGAATTGTACCTTATGTTAAATAAAATGAGTGTATTTTATTTATTCCATTTTATTTTAGTTTACTTTATTTTAAGTTAAGTACGCTCGGACGTTTGCGTGAGTGTGTGAATCGAGACCTGGCGAGAGCTAGGCAGGCAGTCCGCTAAGCCCTTTGGTGCGCCTCTGGGTAAGGTGGGGCTGTCACA
>JAMWEH010000622.1:0-27821 GCA_024721245.1 Mitragyna speciosa | reverse complement strand
TACCTTGTCTATCACATATCATACTAAACTTATAATAATTGATCGATATCATCAAATAATTGAGCGCACCTTTGAGTATTAATGTGGTCTAAACTGTTCAAACACTCTGGTTCAACAATTAAAGCTCCTTCACTGTAACAGCTGTTATTTTAGTGGCTTCCGACTGAACAGTCTGATGGGAGGAGGAGGATGGGGCTGACGGCATGCGGTAGGGAAAGCTATTAGGTGACAGTAAATACAGCACAAGGAACGGGTGATAAGAGGGCAAGGCTGTAGAGGAGAATAAATGCATCTGAAGGCTAAAATATTTGCTGTCTTGATGATTGATGAGGGACCAATATGACAGAAAATATCGATACTACAGCAGTAAAATATCCAAAAGCAGCAGGAATCATGTGACTTTGTTGTGCAATTGTTCTAATAACTCACTGAACTTATAAATAAAATCATGGATCATCAACTATATTAATAGGCAAGCTAGAGATTTACCTGACTTTGTTCTGCAACTATCCAGAAGAACAACATCTACTGATAGAAAGTGACAAAAGAAGAGGCAAGAGAGGGACAGTAAAAAAAAAAAAAAAAGATAATAGTGAACATAGCGTTGGTACTTTAAAAGATTTCAAGATTGTGGATGTATGCAAGGAGCAATAGTCTTCCTAAATGGGCCATAAATGCCAACCCAAGTAACAAATCACGAACTGCATAAAGAAAAGATTAAAGCAGATAAAAGAGGCCAAGCAAGAACACTTCTTATATATTAACTGTATATTAGATTAAGAATGCTCCTACAAAACCCCATCTGCCTTCAGTGTCTGGTCCAACCCAAATGCCAGATATCATGACAAAAGCACTTGTGACGCGAATTAGGTTCACAACATTTTCTTGCATGTGTCATAGTATGAAAACAACTCGCATTTACAGCACATACACTCTTGTCTGAACAGTTTTGCCGAGTAAGGTTCATGTCGGTAAAAGTTGTAAGAGGATTGGATCATTAGAAAAACAATTTAGACAAGAGGATTGGATCATTAGAAAAAACAATTTAGACAAGGCACTTCTTAAATGCTTTTCTTTCATTTAATTGAGAAGCATCTGGAAAAAGTCCATTCCTTCCACATTACCGAAGGAAAATTTCTTCACTTGGGCCAACTAACCTGCTCTTCTTTTTCCTGATATTTTGGGTTTCCTTTCCGTTACTTTTTTCTTTCTCTTCTTTTTGCCGACCAGAGAGGCGAGGAGGGGGATTTTGGTATATAATTATCTTGAGCTGTGCATTTTTCTCATGCTAAAAGTAAAGGATAGAGAGATCCTGCATCAGATTAAATAGTCGAATAATTTATAGAAGCATATCTGAGAGGGAGAAGGAGCTGATAAAACAATGTCAGTCTTTGAACAACTTGAAAGTAAGTTACTTGGATAATATGTACATTACTAGCTCGCTGAGATGGTAACTTCATTTTTTACAAGTAGAACACGAAAGATAGACCGTGTATTTTGGTTCATAAAATCTGAGAAGGTGAAACCGAGTAAGCTGATGAACTAGCTAAAACACAAATGAAATGGGAAAAAAACATATGAAAAGGCAAAGAATTTCTTATTGACAAATCTGTTAATTCATGTAGGAAGCCTTGGCGACATTACTAAGGAGAGAGCGAGCATCGATAATCGGACAGAACAATTAAGGATTTCAGTTGTCTAAGACAGGAAAGAGATTGTGTTATTGCAACGAAAGGTTGAAGTATGAGATTTCCAAATATTTCCAACATTTATATCCTCAGAGGATCACAAAAGTAGAAAAATGCTATGAGCAGATAATGAACCAATAATTGAAGATTTTAGTTTCTGAATGGATACATTTATCTGGTTATCTACAGCAGCACTTTTTTTTTTTGGATGTTATTTGGCACTTGGACGCAACAGAATGAACAAGAAACATACTCTTCTTTTGGAGCTACAAAGGAACCTAATGTTTCCTATTTTAATTGGCAAAAAAATTATATACAATTGACAGAAAAAATCAAAGTTGCTGATACAATTATCAATCAATCAATCAATGGTACTATGATAACGTCCATAAAGTCTCAAATTTTGCAGGCTAATAAATTAAAAAATAATTAAAGAAAGCATTTTTACTTGTAGTTACAGGAGTTAAAAGCCTTCCGCCAACAAATTGCCTTTGGCATGTAGATTACCAACAATTCGTCTGTAATTGAAGACATATTCAGAGTTCTGAAAGATTTCAGTAATATATATAAGGGTAATGAATGAAATTCTACCCACAACTAGACTTGAGTTGCAAGCCCATTCTTTGACAGGCAAACAAGATGTCAATTCAATGAAGTCATTCTAGAATGAATATGCATAGTATAATACGCATCAAATACTATTAGAAACTCAAAATAATATGGCTAACACAGGAAATTTGCCTAAAGATTGACCATAATAACAAGAGACAGTCCACAAAACTATTGAAATATACCAAACAGCATAAATAAACACACTTTTTGATATTGATAAAAATTTTTAATGGAAAATTCATTTGAGTTGATAAGTACAATGAAAGTTAAGCTATTGCCAATTTGCATGTCCTAAAAAGGCATAAGAATCATAGAGAGTGACAAAAATGGGGCAGCTACCATTGAGTTTGATTACCTAGAGGCTTGTAAGGACTAAACAGACTTGAATTTATTGAGCCTAAAACGATGGTATCAAAGAATCATATGCTGTAGTCAGTTCTCCAACATTGAGCTCGGGGAAGCAACTGCCATCATCCATATAATACTACCAGAAGTTTGAACATAGCTCAATAATTAGGGATCTTTAATACACACACAAACATACAGATATCCGTGAAGGGATGCAAAGAAAGAAGCCAGAAGAAACAGCAGTAAGCAAGGTGAGAATCTAACTCTCACTTTAAGATGAGAACATTAATCCCTAGCCATTATGCCATATTCGATGATCCTCTAGTATTGGGGTGTAATTGAGTCAAATTGAGCTTGAATAATGCACTGCTCCACCTTGTCGAACTGCTAAAACTAGAGCTCAAGTTTGAGCTCAATCGAGTTTAAAATATATTGCAATTGAGTGTGTGAGACTCAATTAAACTAACTAGCTTTCCAGCTGAACTTAACTCTCCGAATTGCTCAATCTAAATTGACGGTGCAAACTTGCAAGCAGTTCGATTGACCTTGATTAGTTATCCTTTTATGCCGTGGGACACGTACAAAATACCTACGTACTTTTTCGGTTTTTTTTTTTTTTTTCAGTCTTTTATCAAAGACATGGTGACTGCAGCCGAAGCATTTCTCCCAAGAATATCAATATCCAAGCAAACCCATTGCTCAAAAATGTATTGTAATTATTCTTCAAAAAAAAAAATGTATTGTAATTAAGCGGTCCTGGGCTATGAAAAGACGCAGTAGTAGCAGTTAGAGCAGCAGGCAAACTATTGAAGGGCTTTACTGAGAAATTGTTACCTGATCAAATATTTTGGGTTTGCTCAGAAACCCGTTGAAGCCCAGGGGAATGACACGCCCCATCTTTTAATGGAGGCGCCGACCCTCTTGCCAATTTACGAGTTCATGACAATCAAATTCCAAATTGGGCCTAAATATTTATACACGAGCCGATTAGTTTCTTTGAAGATCTCTACTCACGTCCCAAGGCCCAACTCAGGTAATGAGATCTCAAGACTGAACGCTACTGGTAGAATCTAGGGGTGTCAATCGGTCCTTATGAGTCGGGCATTAACAAACTCAGGTTTAGCTCATATATTTAATCGAATTATGAGTTTCAGGCTATGAGTTTTGGGTTTATAAATGTGAAGTTTATACTCGACTCACAAAATATTCGAGTTGTGAGCCTAAGTTTACGAGCCTAAAAGCCTAAAACTATTGAAATATTCATAAAATTCAATAATCTCAAAAAAATGATGAATGGAGACAAACTAATTAGCAAATTAATATTACTGTGTATAAGTACAATCCTTTAGTGTAAAATTATTTTTGAAAAGTAGAGCAAAAATTTTTTGACGTAATTAAACAAAAAATGACTATCTCAAAATGTGTACTAACAGGTATTCAAGTAAAAATTTTACAAAATACATCCGCAAGATATTAGTACTAAGCATAAATAGCTCATTTTACATATTGATGTACGTAATTAACTAAAAAGCAAATGAAAATTTTATGGCACCAAAAAATATTATCTTCTACATTACTCTATCAAATAAGTTAAGTGCATTACATCTATGGCACAAAAGCTTCACTTACACTAATTCATTAGGCTTATAAATACCGAAAGAATACTATAATATACAATATCTATAATATGGTACAATATATAACATAGTGTGTGTGTGTGTACATAGACATATGTACATATATGTGTGTATGTACATATATGTGTATATATGTATATGTGTATATATGTATATGTATATATGTCTATATGTATGTGTTTGTGTCTATATATATATATATATATATATATATATATATATATATTATGAGCCAAGTTTATAACGGGCCCGAGCCTTGTGAGGCCCAAGTTCGGCTAAAAAATATTTCGGGCATAATATTTCGACGCAAATTCGGCTCAACTCAATATAAGGTTAAGTTTATGAGCTCTTTTTCGAGCCGAACTCGGTCCGGCGCAGCGCTAGTGACAGTCCTAGTAGAATCTAACTCAACTCAACTAATAGAGATAGCAGCTAAATAATATAACCTTTCCCCTTCTCCTGCTGAAACTCCTTGATCCAAAAAAATTTCAACAAGCTATAAGATTTTTTATATATAAAAGGAAAATCTTTTGCAATTTCCTCCAAGAAAACTAGGCTGCGTTATTAGAAAATCTAAGGTGTTTTCATCACAAATTCTAATATGCAACTATTTAGAATGCATTTAGTTAAAAAAAATGACACAGGATTATATTACTATTTCTATTGAAATTTAAACATGAGAATATACATTTTTTAAAAAAAACTGAATTAGTTCACTGTACATAAGATAAAATAATCCCATAAAGAAATGATAAATTAATCCCATGAAAGTGGTGCTATTAATTATCCCAAGATGATTTTTAGATGAAATAATAAAATTATTGACTAATTTGTTCTTATCACCACCATTTACACACCATTACCACCACCATCCCTATCGTGTACCACTACTTCCACCACTACCAAACACCGCCGCCGAAGCACCAAGAAGTTGCACCACCATCTATATCAAACAACAACGTTACTACTATCAATGTCAAACAATACCACTACCACCAACATTATTACCGTTCAATACTATGGTCTGCTACCTTGCACCACCACCATCGTCTATCACCGTGTAGCACTACTACCACCGTCGAGCACTACTACTATCACTATAATACAACACCACCAATCACCATTACTACCATTATATAACACCACCATCAACCACCGTATACCACCACATCCATATGCCAACCCCATTTACTAGTGTATGCTACTAACATCGAGTACCACCACAACTACTACATCTATCACCTTGTATCGCCTTGCACCACCACGATAAATCAAACATTGTATAGCTAGGATTATTAATCCAAAGATGATTCATCCCAAAATTCATAGTCGGAAGATGAATCATGCCATCTCATTTCGTCCATGAACCAAATGGACCTTACAGATATAGAAATCTTTATACACAGTCGATGTATAATAGATTAATCCTAACTGGGAGTTAATTTCAAGAATTTAATTTGAGATACTCAAGTTAAAGCTTACGGAAAGCATTTGGAACTTAAATAGTTTAAAAAATACTACACCATTGTTAAATCTGCCGATCGATAAGAAAATTAAATAAGAAATAACAAGAAAGGAATTTACAATAATTTTTGGCCTACAAATACTTCCTGTCTTGTATTTTCCTTCGAATAATGCTCTTCCATATCTTGAGCCTTCACAAACACTTGTAGCTATCCAATAACAGCATCTTTTTACTCAAATATATTGAAGGAGCTCGGTTCACATCCAGTTGAACAGTTCCATCGATCAAAACTGGAATAAACTTGAATAACATTAACTCTAGTTGCATCTAGTTCACTAAAATAATGCAAATTGCTCAACAATGTTATGCTCCCGTTACATCTGGAAACCAATCACTCGTACCAAGATACGCAGTCATAATACAGTTCTGCTGTTCTGTACCTCAAGACATGTCAAGAATGTCATTTGAGCTCTCTTTGGATCTGTGTTTACGTTTCTTACTCCTGCATGCAAGTAGTGTGTAAGCATGTGTCACAGAGAGAGCAAAAACTCCAATTATGTAAATAGTGTTGGACATTACTTCTCATGTGAACCAGGATCTAGACATGATTTTAGTTTCCTGTCAATGTGCTTCACGTCTTTGGAAGTAGGGGTCTCGAGCTTATTTACCTGTATGGATTTCCATAGATTTTTGCAAGATCAAAGTAGTAAATCACCCAGCCATTTCCAAAAATTATAACAGATAAAATCACAACACATGCATTACTATAGATTATAAAAATAAGACGATTACATACCATGGAGTCAACAGCATGTAGCGAAACAGTGAGATTTGAGTTATTATGGGTAGGATTCTGACGTGATAAAACGCTTTTCAGATATCTGCAACAAGTCCAATGTACAATTATTTCAGCCAGGAACTGAGTTAGACCTCCTTAGCAAATTAAGCTCCTAGACTTTTTAGGAAGTCAAACCTCTCAAAGTCAATAATTCCATGCGCTTCATTGGACCTGCGTAAGGCTGCTAGCGCCAACTACAGCAGATCAGAGAAATACAAGTTATTATGACATTTAATGGTAATACTGAAAACTAAAGACCTTGTCCACTAGGACAAAATAATAAACACCACCACCAATACAGGAAAACATCTGAAACAGGAAACTGGAAATTTCTCAGCACAAGCAATAATATATGAAAATTGTCACGTAGAGGTTGTCATCATTCATCTGTCCCAGGCAAAGTGTTCAATTTGGTTGCAGAAGTTCTTCCCCATCCTCCACCTTTCACAACTTGTTCTTTAATGAAGTGCAACACAGAATTTCAGCTTACTACTCTATCACTACATCTTTAATAAAGTGTACCACAAAATATCAGCAAAAAATCTCCTGATAACTCCAAGGTGAGTATACAGGACATCTATGCCACATACAGCTTTGTCACAGGAACTGACAGTATTGAGGACCCTGTTGAACTTTTTGGGTAAGTACTTCTAAAAATTAGTTACCTTTAGTACAATTTTAAAGTGAACTTGAGAAGTACCTTCAAAGGATAAAAAATAATTAATTATATGAAATCTCTAACAGAAACTACACAAATCAGCAATTACAAAACTCACTCAAAAGGCATCGAACCACAAGGTATCAAAAATTTCAGGTTTATCAACATAGGGGATAAACAAAAATAAATTTGAAACTGCAATGCACTAAATATTTTCTCAAGATGCACAGAGAAAAGCACTCTTGTCTATCAGCTAAGTGTAAAAAAACCTTACACACACTCACACACACAAATAGAATAAGCCAAAACACAACAGCACTGATTGCCCATGAAGTCTTGCCTTCCCATTTCATCACTTGCATTCTATCCCAAAAACGTCCAAAGCAAGAAAAACGTCACTAAAAAAGCCAATAAAATTCTTTAGGAATAGATAGAAACTAATTACTCTCTTTCAAAAACAATTGAAATCTTCCTCCAGTGAATTCCAATCTAAAGGCTAAATAATTCAAAGTAAAGGAAAAGGAAGATGGCCACATATTTATTAAACATAGACACGAAAATCCATTAGGAAATGTTTGCTAAAATGGTGGAAAATACCTGCCCAGGTGGGAATATAAGGGTTGCATCAGTACGCATAATTTTATCCACTTCTGCCTTCGCTGATTCACGTAAGTTCTTTAATAGAGGAAAAGAAGAAAAATTTAGAAGTCAATAGGATTCCCTAAAGCAGTAAAAGGGATAGATAATGACAGCAAAAAGTGAATGGAACCAGACTATGGATTCAAGGAGAATAAGCAAATAAACGGCTTCACAACAAAAATAATGCAGCACCGAATAATGCACAAATGCATTCTACAAAATGTAACTGAAGCACTAAAGCAACTTAATCATGTCACACTAAAGCAACTTAATCATGTCAAACATGTACCTAGAAAAGATCATGTTAAGTAGCAGCAAAGACTTCTCAAGAAAGTTTGAAACCGCAGTAAAAAGCATAAGTTCAGCAATTCATAGTCAAAGGCACTACTTTGATGGCAGAAGATGAATATGTCTCTTAATATTTGGCTTGTTGTAGTAGACTTAGGCAACAACATCAAGCAAGGAAACTTCCAGACACTTTTTGTAGATAATTACCTCTAGCATCTCAAATTGACCATCCTTTGTTCCAGAAAAATCCTGCAGTACCAGCCAGGATTGTAACAATTTTAACAATTAGGGGCAAACAATAAAAATTAAAAAACCAAGCTTATATAAATGAGATGTTGTTATAGGAAGGTAAATCATGGCACCCTTAACAATATTTCAAGTAAAATAAGTTCAAAATGAGACCTCGACATCATAGAGGAAACCATCAAGTGCACGATACGGTGCATAAACAATAAGATCAAATCCCAGGCTCTGCAAAAAGCAAATCCAATGTGAAATATTGGTCAGAATATGTGACGGAAAGCAAGAAAGGAAATAGTAAAACGAAGCACAGGCATACCTGAAGCACCAACATCTCATTGTTGAGAATCACCTGATGGTCTTGTTCAATCCCTTTACCAAGCTCTTCTGCTGAGACATGGTTCTCTTCTGCCTTGCAAGCAGCATATATACACGTCAACCTACAAAGAACATAAACCAATTGATTTAAGAAAGAGGGGGAAGCATTGGATGTAAACAAGAAACTTTGGGTCAAGATCCTAATGAATTGTAATTTGAATCAAGTAATAATTGAACCCATAGTAATCTACACTGAAACTTATAATTTTGAATCTTAGTGTGTGTGTGTGTGTGTGGAGAGAGAGAGAGAGAGAGATGTTCCTCACATGATGTGCTTTGGGTGATGTTCCATCACAGACCATTGCAGATAAAATCTTTTAAAGTAAATGAGAGCTGTTGCCTGCAAAGAACTGAGCAATTAAGAAGAGAGCTCTGAATTAAAACCAGCTTCGTTTGATTTGTTGACTTAAATTTGATTACAGAAATAAAGTTAATACCTGAATTTTCCGTGGAAACTTAAAAGCATCACATACGTCTTGAATTTTAAACTCATAAAATGCCCGTAAAAGTTGTTCCTCCTCAATTTTTAGTGGTTTCGGACGAGAATGATTATCACCTAAAGCATCAGGAAAGATAAAACAGCCAAAAGATTAACAGATACTTTCTTCCAAAATTTAAAAACTTGTAAATGCCAAAAAAAAAAGAAAAAGAAAAAAAGAAAGAAACAGTCAGAGCAAACAAATTTACCATTCCCTTTTGAATCATTCGGATGTTGAGCATAAGAGAAAGACCCATCAATGTTCACTTCAACCCTTGTAGACCCATACTTCAGAACAGATAAAATCATCAGCATAAAGATGTATATTGTCCCCGCAGATGCAGTAAAAAAAGTTCACTAATGCATTTAAGAACCAACATGTTAAAGTTCACAGCCAGATAATCCATGTTACTCCCACTTGTATACTCGTGTCTATATCTAAAATACTCTCATACCCGAGTCTGAGTAACATAGGATACATCATCCAAGATGATCAGTACCAACTCCCACACCCCAATCCCAAAAAAAAAAAAAAAAAAAAAAAAAGCCCAACAAAAAAAAAAACCCAAAAAAAAAACACACACACACACACAAAAAGACAGAAAAGAATCCCAAAAGAAATGGTACCACAATTACATAGAAATATCCAAATGTCTTTCTAGGTTATGTTAAGTTCTCAATCAAGATTGGAAGTCGGAATGTATAATTATTCAAATTAAGCTACATTTCTCTATGATACAACAATTTTTACTATGATAAAGAAACAAACACAACCTTAAAGCTGTTCGAAAAAGTTCAATTGTTGATTGTCGAATATGGGATGGAGCGAAATCAATTAATAAATCTAAGAAAGAATAGTAAAACCTTCTCCAGTGCTTGTTTGGCTCTGTGATTAGCTGCTTTGTATTTTTCCTTCTATAAACAAGAAACCCAAAAAAAAAAAAAATTAATTCTTTGCAGTACCATAATCAGCAGAGGGAAATAATCAGATATAAAAACAGAACAGAGGAATAAAAAGTGAAATTACAAGATCTTGGGGAGTGAAAATCCACTTGGCTCGGTGAGTTGATGTCAAGAAATCCGCCATCTTTTTTTCTATTCTTCGTCTTCGAGGCGTCTCTGACGGGAACTGAAAGAGAGATTTGAGAGGGGGTTTTAGTTTCTTTACTCCAAAATAACGTTATTTATACGAGGGTAAACTGCATTTTACATTTTTACTCCTAAATTATCATCCTTGCCCGTACCAAACTTTCAAGTGTAACACTCGACAATCATAAATTTATTTTGGGAAAATCAAACCCCGCTCCTGACCAAAAACTTATATTTTATTAAAATTTTAAATTGAAAAATACCTTTTTACCAAAAATATGTCATATACCAAAAATACCTATTTAAATGGATCTATAATGTCTCATCTTTCATACTTTAACACTATTAAAGAGGAGGAAGAGGCACTATATATCCATTAGAAGCAATGTATAAGTGGCATTAAACGCAAGGTACAAGTGTTGTCTAACATATTTACTCAAAAAAAAAAAAAAAAGTGTTGTCTAACATATCATGCAGTGATATATTTTTAATTTAAGATATTTTTAATTTGAGATAGAGAGGTATTTTTAATTTAAGATTCTAGTGAAATTTAAGTTTTAGCATTTAGGTTGGAGTTGATTTCCGCAATTTGTAAGGAATTCATAATTTGGAATTTTAAGTGTCAAATTAAAAGTATAAAAATATTAACAACCAAGTTTAACTTAAAGAGTCAAAATGCGATAAACCCTTTATATAATGATAAAGCGTATCATCGTTCAACCCCGTAAGATGGGAACTCGACCAAATTTTAGAGTTTCATGATAGATTCGGGCTCAAACAATTCTTGGTAGGTATTATTGATAAAATGTTGGAAGCAATCTCAAAATGCAAATTGTAAAACCTACTCAACACCAACACCAAGTGAAATTATCAAATCAAACATGGTAACTTTAACAAATCTTGAGCTCAGTTACCTTAGTTGATTAAATCAAAAATTGATTTTGAACAAAGTTTTGTGCAAACTCAATATAAATAATAATGAATCATATTTAAGCACTACGACTAAATCATTAAATGAAACATTACTTTGTCATATGCAACCAATATTTGTCTAGATAGTTTATAAGCAAACACTATCTTAGGGGGTGTTTGGTTTAGGGGAATCAAGGAGGGGAATGGGTATCATAAGTAATGATACCTATTGTTGATGTTTGTTAAACAACTATCACTATCATTCAATGGGAATGATAGTGATTAATTGGGGTGTTAATGATTCCCCCCAAAATACTATTCTATCAAACCCATTACCCCTTATGATTAAAGGTAAAAATACACCCACTTAAAAAATACATATATTTTAAGTTACACACACCCCTAATATACTCTCTCTCTCTCTCTCTCTCTCTCTCTCTCTCTCTCTCTCTCTTTTGTCTTTTGATTTTGAATATTTTTTATTAATACTTTATAAAATTTTTATAAAAATTCTTTTAATAAAATTTTTTAATAAAAAATTGAACTAAAAATCAAAGATATATAATACTCTCTATTAATACAATAAAAATGATTTTTTAAGGTTATCATTTGCATAAAACTCAAATTAGATTATGGTTATATTTAAAATTGAAGAAATCTTTTTAGCAATTTTCTTTAAAAAGATATAAAAAAAGAAATCGAAAAAATATGTATATCATAAATAAAGATTTAAAATTTTTTAAATTTACTTGAAAGTCATTACAGTAAACCAAACAAGTATTTTTATAATGATACCCATTCCATTATTAAACCAAACATGTTGGGGGGAATCATCAAAACCCATACTCATAATAGGGTTAATGATACCCATAGTGATAGTGATTGAGGAATTTGAACCAAACGCCCCCTTAGTTTTACCTTTCTTACTTGAGGGGTATGTCTATAATAACTCGAACTACAAATAAACTGAGTTCCTCAAATTTGAATAAAAGTAGCTTGACCAAATTCAAGTCAAGCTTAAATTGTTCAAGTATAGCTATTCAATCTCGAGCATTCAAATACTTGCCAACACACTAGTTGGATTTATATAATTGTTAACTCACTGTGAATGGAACTTATGGTGTTCATGAGTTGAGTTATTCGGCTTTTAGTATTTCGGGCGAACTTTATAGCCTATCTTAAACCAACAAGTACGATTACCCAAGTCAACCTAACCAGAATATCACTTGGGTAGATAATTTAGATTTTTGAGTTAAATAAATTAATTTTTTATTTTGAACACAAAATATAATAAAAGACCCAAATTTAATGCAATAATCTACCTCTAATATGGGAAGCCGAATTCTAATCCAAAGGCCCAAATTTTATCTAAAAGTATTGTACACCAACATAGAGGGTTTTCAGTTGTAATAAGTGGATCTAACAAAATAGATTAGGTGGGTATAATTGGTGTTTCAATTTTTTGAGTTCTTAAAAATAATATCCAATCCAATCCAACCCAATTACTTTCAGGCAGCTTTACCCAAGAACCGAGAATCACCCAGCCCACATACATCCAATTTCACCCAGATTGAGTTGGGTTATTGGTTTCAGTTTGACGAACACTTTATTACATAATTCGAACCGATTGTGTGAAGTATACTAAAAAGTGTAATTATGTATTGTTAAAATTTTCAACCAAAAAAGTCTCAAAAAAATAATCACGTTGCGATCTAACTTTTATCACTTACCTTTTTTTTTTTTCCTTCGAGAAATCAAAAGAAGTCATTGTATTGATTAGTAATTTTAGAATCAATTACAAAAGGGGCAACTGCCGATAAGTAGATTGTGAGATTTCTTTAACCGACCAGGGAAAATCATTTTCTCATCTAATGACATCTTTCAAATCTATTGCAAATGAAGCAATCCTAATTGCTGCTATAGTAGCCTTACTGTCTATATGCATAAACGAACAATGACTAAACAAGGAACTAATGTATATAATGTTGTCAATAGGTGTTCCACATTGTGAATCACCAGCATCTTTCTCCTGCAGTTTCTTCATTAATCCTTTGTTAGTTCCATGGATCTGCACATTCATCCATCCTTTCTCCTTTGCTAATAGGAGAGCTAGTTTAATGGTATTTGCTTCTTCCAATTTCAAACTTGCATCTCTCTCCTCAGCTACAACCCATACTAATGCCAGTTTATTTGACTGATCTATTCGTAGATGCTGTAACTCACCCTTTCCCTTGTTCTGCTACATGTACAGAGGTGAATATCCTGATTCCTTCTACATTGAGAGCTGCCTGCTCAGCATTCTGATTCTCTTCTGCTGTTTTCTCATTGTTCATGCTTTCTGTTTCTATTTTTACAGTTTTAAACGTTGTCCACTCCATCATAGCTTTCTGCAGTATATCCCTTTCCTCTCTTCCTGCATTGTTAAACAGCATATTGTTTCTATTTTTCCAAATCTGCCACAATATGTTTGATGTCAGCTCGATATGTTGCTGCTCTTGATCTCTACACTTAGCTTCTTGTAAGAGCTCCCCCCACTTCCAAAAATCTAATCTCAGACTTTCTAATCCATACCACTGTACTGGAGCAATCCTTCAAGTCTCCTGAGCTTGTCTACATAGCAAGAGTATATGTTCAGTGTTCCTTCTTCTTCTTCACCATAGCATGGACAAACTGGATTCCCCTTTCCAATTGTGCAAACCAGGTTAATATTTGATTCAGGCATTTCCACAAAAAATACTTAATTCTATGCTTTATGTTCAGCTTCCACACACTCTTCCAAACTTTGTCTCTCTTCCTGGCATTACTTGTTTGCTCCTGCTGGTCTTCTCTATGCTTGTTAGCAAGCATTTGTTTAGCCACTACATATCCAGAACTAATTGTGTAGATTCCATTTTCAGTTTGTTTCCAGATGAGCCTACCTTTTCTCCCAGTCATGCTAATAGGTATCCGGATCATGTTCTGAACATCTTTTTCCTGAAACACTTCCTCTAATATCTGTCTGTTCCAACATTTCCCAATCATTATTTGGTTGACTGTCACAAGTTTGCATTTAGGCGGTTTGGTAGATAAGACTCCCATTCTGAGAAAATGGAATCCATTTGTCATACCACATTTAAACAGTTTTACCGTCTGCTTCTCTCTTCACCGTTCTTTCTTTCACCAAGTTCCTAGTTGACATCACCCTATTCCAAAACCACGATGAATTTCTAAGCTTATCAGTCTCCAAGATACCCTTCTTATCATAGTACTTTGCCTTAAGGTTATTGGTTTTCAGTTTGACGAACACCTCTATAAGCACTTACAAGTTGTCTAAATTACATAATTCGAACCGGTTTTGTGAAGTATAGTACATTGTGTAATTATACTTTATTGAAATTTTCAACTAAAAAAGTCTAAAAACAAAAAAAAATCACGTAACTATCTAACTTATGTTATTTATTTGCTTTACAAGTCATAACTCATAGATTAAAAACTTGTGAGGTCCAAATCCAATTTACCAATGAAAAAAAGATACTTTCTAAAATCCCATACAAATATTTGTGCTCAAGTGTGATCAAGCAAAATTTATTTTTATAAAGTTGCGTTAAGCTCGTGTATAAATTGGCTGAGTCAAACTCAAGCTCAATTTGGTGAGCTCTTTCGATTTTCAATACTCAATAAGCTACATATTTAACTTGAATTTAATGAATTGATGTACAATGGCCTCTTTCGATGCTTATCGCTAATATAACATCAAAGGAATGAAATGTTGGTCTATCATACAAAGGTAATACGAGGGAGGCAATATCTAGGCAATTATGGATCTTCCATTTTCTGACTTGCAATGCCCGTCAGCAATAATTATATTTGCAAATGATATGAGTTATTTGCAAGAAAATCAAGAATTGACTTTGAGAAGAGTCTATTTTAGCTCAAGCTGCTCAAGTTCATAAACAAGCAAAGCTTTGAGTACCTAGATATTTAGCCCACAAGTTCATCTAGCCTGTGTGAGCTGGGCATGGTTTGATACTCTTAAAATATTTAACCAACTTTGGAAAGTAAAACCTTGGTTAGAATTACGTACATGGGCGAAGGTATTGATGCAGTGGTTTCGTCGGCACAGCGGCGTGAGAATGACAATCCAACCTTTATACAAAAGGCTGTAGAGTCTGCAGACTTGGAAGATTCTTAGATAAACCGAATCCACGACTTTACTTGTGAATTTTGTGGTCTAAAAGATTGTCACATAACCAATACATGCTAGCATAAGAAAGTGATGTAATGATGCATGTTGACGTAAGAAAGTGATATAAGAATGTTTATTTGGCTTTTTTTATATCACAAACTCCACAAATAGGCCGTGGACCGAGTCCATATTAAGAATTTTCTGATTTAGTTATATTTTTATATAATTATTAATTTACAAAAAGTTAATTAAGTGCCATTTCTTTGACTTGGTTTTTTAATTTTTAACAATGTATATTTATATTTACTAGTACTAATTACTCTTTCTTGTTTACAAAATCTATAAAAATAATCTTGTCATTTTCTTTAGTTATTTTTATTTTTTTATTTTATCATGTCTAATATACAGTATCACTCTTCTGATATTAATTTGTAAGAAGATAACTTTTTAAATTTTTATTTGCAATTAGAAATTTTAGAAATTATTAGAAATCAATACTTCATCCCCTAGTAGTTTGGATTTTTTTTGAAAAATAGATAGGAATAACCAATTGAAATAGAAACATATATAAAGTAATAGCTACCCCTATATACACCAGTAAGAAAATTTAGAAATTAAAAATTTAAAGATTAAAAAAGCTTTGTGGGTGTTTTTCAAAATATGTTATCTCTCACATTTTCATCTATTTTTTTTAAAAAAGGTCCAAAACACAAGGGAAAAAATTTAGATTTCCAAACCAAAAAAGGATTTCATCTATTAATTTGTCGAACTACAGGGGAATTTTGTGTCAATTTTACTTTTATTTAATTACTTTCAATTAAAAATTAAAAAAAATCAACTGCACACATATTGGTTGTGTCAAAATCATTAATATCTTAAAAGGGAGGGCACCCATTACTCCTTCAAAATCAGATAACTACTAATAACCTTTTTTTTATAAAAATAAACTTGATAACCAACTGAAAATTACCTTGTTGTTATGTTACATTATTTTATAGTTCGATAATCACTAATACTACATATAAAAGAACACCTATTGCTCTGTAGTCTCTCTCTTTGTATTTTAATTTTGCTTTAAGAAATTCCTAATTTTAAGTGTTCTATCAATTCATGAGTGCAGTAACTAACTACAATAACTAAATGAATTAAAACCAAGAAAATAAAATGAGAAAATACATAAAATTGACAAGATTATATGATGTAAAACTAATTTTCATTAGATAATTTTTACAAAAACATAACAGTTTACTAAATACACACATATTGGACATGTCATGAATAGTTATATACATCATGTACGTATTGTTTCTTTGTTGTATATGAGTATCTATTTTCTTACCTGCCTTGAGCAGTAGTAAATATATTTATATATTGTTTTTTGTTATATACGATTATTAATTTTGTAAGAATATAATTTAACGAAAATATTTGGAGATTATGATGGGTAAATAAAAGAGATCTGCTTTAATTAGTAATCAATAGAAATTATTAAAACAAATAACACAAGACATAAATGTACATTGACTTTTTTCATATCTTTTCTTTCTACTACTTAATTATTCAATGAAATAAATAATATTGTGAAAACTGACGAAAAATATATAAAATTTAATTCTTTAAAAATTATAGAATTAAAAGATTCTCTCAAAAATTTAAAAAAAAGAGAGGAGAGAACAAAGTCATTTCGACAGATATTTATATGAATCGGATTCATGTGAATCCTATAGTCTAGATTGAGCCACCAAAGCTCACCAATCCTTGGTAAAATTTTCCAGTCGTTTCAGAGACACGTAGGCACACGTAATTCTCCCATTCTTTTATGCACAGGAAACAATTTCACTTTTTCAATTTCTTTATTAATTAATACTTAATTAATTAATCAGGAAACAATTTTTTTCTTTTTCTTTTTCTTTTTTACGTTTTTTTCCCTTATAAATTGAAGTGAGTGAGAGTACAAACATCATTTTCATTGATGATTCTCTTCTGTCTTCGCTCTGCAATTTTCACAAATGTTGATACTTTGCAAACTCACTCTCCAATTTTAATCTAATTTCTCTCTCCCCAGCTTTCAATTCAACAAAATCAGCCCGATTTTATCGAGTATTATGCAGAATTTTGTAATTTAGTTTTTTTTTTAATGTTAATGTTCAATTGGATCCAGAATCCCCAATTTTTGCGGCGGATCAGAGGTTTATTTTGGGGTTTTTTTAGGAGTTGCAGAATTTGGGAAATTGATTTTTAATTTTAGCTATATGGAAGAAGCTGAAGTTAGAATTTGGAATTTTAGTGGTAAAATTTATATTTGGGGATTTAATTAGGGTTTATTTGTTTTTTTTTTTTTTGCATGTACACATTCTTTTTTTTTTTTTTTTTGGGGTTGGTAGAAAATTTTGATGTTGTAATTTGTAATTGTGTAATTTTAGAAGGTGGAATTTAGCAAAGGATTTTTTTTTGGTATATCTTTTTGGGGATTGGAAAAATTGACTGGAGTTATGTTTAGGGGAGTTGGAGGTTATGGGCTGAATAATGGTAATGGTGGTGGAGGAGGAGGGACAGTTTTGGTACCAACAAGGTTTGTTTGGCCTCATGGTGGAAGGAGGGTGTTTTTGTGTGGCTCTTTCACCAGGTGAGGGAGTTTGATTGATAGAATTTTAGTTGTAATTTCTGTTTATTTGGTACCTCTGCGTTGCTGCTGTTGTTGTTGTTCTTCTTCTTCTTCTTCTTCTTCTTCTTATTATTATTATTATTATTATTATGGTTTGTATATTGGCATTTGTAATTTAGGCACACCTGATTTATTATGTGCATTTCAAAATATCTAAAAGTTCACTCACAAGTTACTAATTGTTCGTGACTATGATAATACAGAGTAACACTTTCCAAGAAGATCTATTTTTTTTTTATGTCTTAATTTGTGAAATTATGAGCAACTATCTTTTTTCAAGAAATCTAAGAGTTCGCTCATTATTAATTACTTGAAGTATTGCTCATGATTATGGCTGCATGGAGTAAATTTTTATTTACAAGGTGTAGATTTCTTCTATCACATTAAGTTATCCTGTAGTTATGGATGAGAGTTGACTTTAAAAGAGCAACAAAAGAATGGGTGCTTTCCTTCAGTATGTGAGGAATGATATAGAATGTGGGGATTTTGTTACTGTACAGGTGGGCGGATCACATACCCATGTCGCCAATGGAGGGTTGCCCTACAGTGTTTCAAGTTCTTTACAACTTGACACCCGGATGTCACCAGGTCAGTCTAGTTTTGATGGTTACATGCATAAATGGAATGGGAATGGTTGCTATTTGATTACAACGTTAAGCTTGATTTTATGCTCTATAGATTTTTGCCAATTATGATAATCATGTTAAATGGTCAATCCAGAAAGAGCTGACTGGCCTCATAGTGCACTTAGAATCTCATTTACATTTGGTATGTGATGTATTCATCAAGAATCTTTTCTGTCTTATCAGTTCAATTGTGGGAACTATGTAGTACGTGCAACTTCTATGAATTTTCTTTATTGTGTCCTTTCCATTTATCGACATTTTTTGAGTGATGATCAATTCATATATTGTCATTTTGCAAACATTTTTGGCATAATCAATACATTTGCATTGCTGTCAGAAACCAATGCTCGTGAGGATCCTGGTGTCTGATAGATTGAAAATTAGTCTATTGAGAAATAAGGAGCAATAAGAAATGCGTAAGCTGGGATCCTTTAAGTAGCAAATGCAACATCTTGAATTTTCTTATCGTGTCATTTCCATCTATTGACATTTGTTGGGTGAGATCAATACATAGATTGTCATTTTGCAAATTTTGTTGGCATAATCGATACTTCTGCGTTGCTGTCAGAAACCAACATGTGTGAGGCTTTGGATGTCTGATAGATCGAAAATCAGTTTATTGAGAAGACAAGGAGGAAAAGAGATGCGTAAGAAGGGATCCTTGATGAATATTGCCAGAAATTCTAGATATTTATTAAAAGAATAAAAGCTTTCATATTAGAGAAGGTGAGGTACCCTTATCTTAAAGATTTTCTTACATCAAGTGCTCAACAGATAGAAAATTAGTTGTGAGTCTAAGGAGATTATGTCCATTACCAGAAGCAATAATATGATACGCTTAATTTGAAAATTTCTGAAAGAATTCTGGGATTGAGTGTGGTGTATCTAGGAGTGGGATTACATAGATTAATGCTGACGTGGGGGGTTTTGTTGGATATTGAGTTATTCAGGTCTTATTTTAAGAGGTAATCCTATGTCCTTGTTCTAGTGTATGAATATAAATTCTGAGCCACCCTTTATACTGAAACTTTCAGATATAATTCTTAATAAAGTTAATACTCTTGATCTCATGTAAGTGAGATTGTTATACCATCTTTCCATCTACATGTAGATAGCTTGAGAGCTTTTGGGAGTATGTTTAGCAATTTTTTAGCTGTGTTATGTGCAATAAATGTATAGAGTCTTATGTAAACTAATTTTGGGATTTTGGAGGAACACATGGAAAGAATTTATTGAGGGTGCTTGATTTTGATATCTTCGGGTGATTATGAAAATTATCCTGGAATAAATGTTCTATGAGTTCATAGTTGGGTGCGGTGTTGGGATCTCTCTCGCTCTCTATGGGCTTTGCCATCTAGTGCTTTTCTACACATTTTATTTTATAAGTACAAGGGTTTGAAAAATTATTCCTTGTAACAAGTTTTTTATTTTTCTTGAGTATATCTCATGCTTGAATTCATTTCGCATTTCATTTTGTTACTGGATATGTTTGTTTTCTGGGGTTATTTCTTTAGCAAGAATGACTAGTCAAAAAACATATGAGCAACAAAGTGATGAAATTTTATGAAAACAAATTTTAATGATCAATTTGGATTTCCCGTCATCCATTAAGATACGAGATTCCAAGAGTCGCAGAGAAATATATTCGAATTCTGTGGTGTAACTCTAGATATTCCAAATGTCACCAAATGATGTAGGACAAGATTGAAGTAATCTTTCCTACGAAGGCAAGCAGAAGAATAGAAGAATATGACACTGTTTCGGGGGTGAACAGTAGCACGTACTATAGCGTGAACACTAATGAGGGGGAAAGGAAGCAAGAAGAAAGGGGAAATTGGGGGAATCTAAAGAAACAAAACTATCAAACTAAAACAAATAAACTGAAATTTTATTAATCGATCTTTCTCTCCCTAGAATAGACTAATAACAAAGATATTTATAAACTAATGACTTTCCCAAAAGAAAGAAATCTATTATATATAGAATTCCTATTTCATAAAAAAACAAAACACTGATAGAATATTCCTATAATAACTCTGACTCTAATTAGTTACCGAACATCATTGAATAACTAAATAAAATAAAAAACTCAATTGTTGGAAAAAATTCCTGCGAACATGTAAATAACTACAATTCTCTTAATACCCAAAGTTCAAAATAACGACTTTTAAGACAAATATGGAAAACATTAAATTTGTTTGTCCCTAAGCTTTTTATTGACTGCATCATTCTTCCCCGGTTGGAAAAAACTCGACCATGAGTTTTGAAGTAGTGGAGGATAAAAATCCCAAAGATCAAAAACCTCATGCGTGAGATAGATGCATAAGCTCCATCACAGGAAATTTTCTGTCCTTTCGCTATACGTAGCAACAAAGAAACTTGATTCTTCGTAGCCTGAACAATGTTAGTCTCCCCAGAGACAAAGTCAATTGCTGGAGGGAATAGAATGGAAATTGCTTCCTAACTTTGCTCTTGGACTTGTACCATTTGTGATGTGACCACAACCCCTTTCATCTGCTTTAGTGCAACAGGTTCATTAATTTGGCTGAAATTTTGATGGACAGCCAAATTATTGTCATGAAAGGGCTTGTTTGGAGGGGTAAGAATAGGCAAATCACTTTCCTTAGGGGTAGGAAGTTCTTGATATTTACTATTGTTGCCTTGGAATATTGGTTCAGAAACTCGCTTAGCAACAGGTAGTGTTGGAGAACTAGAAGGTGTTGAGGGGACATATTGCAAATTAGAACTCAAAACTTGAAGATTTGGAATGGGATAGGCTTCAATGGGCTGTCTCCCAAGCAATAAAGCTTCAATTCGGTCAAGTCTACTAGGCATGCTAACTAAGGGATCAACAAAGGATTGCAAGGCTTCCAATCTTCTATTAATATCTTGCACTTTATCCTTTAAGAACGCAATATCCTTTTTTAAGACAACAACATCTTTCTAGGTAGTCTCATGGTCTTTGGATAAAGTCTCAAATTTTGAAGATAATTCTACGTTGGTAACCATAATTATGGATGATGATGAAGAAAATATGGTTAATCAAAAGGAGGAAAGTTTGGGCTCTGATACCAAACTGATGTAAGACAAGATTGAAGTAATCTTCCCTACAAACGCAAGCGGAAGAACAGAAGAATATGACACTGTATCGGGGGGTGAACAGTAGCACATACTGTAGCGTGAATAGTACGAGGGGGAAAGGAAGCAAGAAGAAAGGGGAAATTTCGGGAATCTAAAGAAACAAAACTATCAAACTAAAACAAATAAACTGAAATTTTATTAGTCAATCTTTCTCTCCCTAGAATAGATTAATAACAAAGGTATTTATAAACTTATGACTTACCTAAAAGAAAGAAATCTATTATAAATAGAATTCCTATTTCACAAGAAAACAAAACACTGATAGAATATTCCTATAATAACTCTGACTCTAATTAGTTACCAAACATCATTGAATGACTAAATAAAATAAAAAACACAATTGTTGGAAAAAATTCCTACGAACATGTAAAAGACTAAAATACTCTTAATACCCAACGTTCAAAATAACGACTCTCGAGACAAATATGGAAAACATTAAATTTGTTTGTCCTTAAGCTCTTTGTTGACTGCATCACCAAATGCCTTATATTTTGGTACTTGGAGAGAATTTGATAAACCTTGGAAAATTTAAATACCAGGAATTGGAAACAAAAGAATTTTTAGATTTAAAAGTCTCGAGACATGATTTTTCTCTAAAATATCCAAAAAGCATGCGCATTTTCTGTAATTAAATTTTGGCCAAAAGAATACATTCATATAGTGATATTCTCAGGTGACAAAAAAAAAAAAAAAAATTGGTTTCACTACATTTAGATAATAAATCAAGTGAATCTCCCCTTCTTGAAGAAGAAGATGCCTATCAAGTCACGTGTTTCGCATGGAAATGAAAGTATGGTTGAGCTATACAATGATTTAGGAAGAATTAATTGCAATAATGTCTGTGGATACAAACCGTATGAAAGAAACTATTTTAGAGGCATGTCTGTGGGTACAAACCGTATGAAAGAAACTATTTTAGAGGCTTACCATGTTGTAATAGCTGCAGATGATGTTCATTGTGTTTTTAAGTTTTAAGCTCTTTAATTTTTGCTGGATGAAAAATGATTGTTTGAGAGGGTATTTTATGAAGATAACAGGTTGATTAAGTTTGAAGCAGTTCACTAGTTTAGCAACGTTGATGCTTCTTCTCCTTGGGGTGTCTACCATGGTGCAATAACTTGTTTGCAACAAAAATATGGCTTTTTGGTGTCAACAAATTATGTGGAAGTGCTTGAAAGAAAGTCTAGCACTGTATTTAATGTTTTGATGCCAACAAAAAATCTGAAGCATGTATTTGATAAATTTACAATGACTATTGCATATTTTGGTTGAATTTTTACTTCTGGCTTTGTTCTGCATTACAATTTCATTAAACTGATTGTCAATGCCTGAAAAAAAAAAAAAAAAAAAAAGGAATAGCGTTTGCATGCCAAACATAAAAAGAAAAATAATGCTGAGAATACTTCATTGAAGATGAACATATACAATAGTTGGCTGTTCATAGTTTGTAGTTTTTTATCTGTATACTTGATATTTCAGGAAGTGATTAAATGTTTGTTCTTATATTTGTATAGTATAAATTCTTTATTGATGGGGAATGGCGATATGACGAGCACCAACCATTTGTAAGCGGAAATTATGGAGTTGTGAACACTATTTTCTTGCCCAGAGAATCTGACATGGTTCCAGCATTTTTTAGCCCTGAGATGCCTGGTAGATCTAGTATGGATGTCGATAATGATCCTTTTCTTCGTTTGGTAAGAACCCTATTTCAATGGTTGGATCATGTTCTCCATATGCCATCCTTGCTCCGCTTGTCATTGTCACAATTGATTCTGAGTTGTGTAATTTATTTAGTTTGACGTAATTTCTGTAGTTTGACTTAATACTGTCACCAGAACACTGAAACATCAATTGCCTTAAAGTCATATAAGTGATTAGTCATATTATTGTTCCTTTTAACATAGTTAGAGCATTGGTCTCTCTCTCTCTCTCTCCTCCCCCCCTTCTCTCTTTCCCCACACCCACGAATCCCCCGACATACACCCACAGGTGCGTGATTTATAATTATTGAAGTTGTGAATATGGGCCTTGAAGGTTGTCTGCAGTAATTTTTAGCTCTCATAGACTTGTAAGCTTTTCTGGTGGTCTTAATTTAACAATGTGAGGTAACACCATGCAGGAAGTGGTTCCAAGTATATCACAGGCTGATATAGAGCTATCACGGCATCGGATCTCAACGTTCTTGTCAATACACACAGCTTATGAGTTGCTTCCTGAATCTGGCAAGGTTCATTTGCTGAACCTCTTGCACTAGAACCTCTTGCACTAGATACTTTGTCTGGCTTATTGCTGAAGTCAATACCAAACGTATTATGCAATTTTAAATTTGATCTCATTTACCTTTTTAGGTCATTGCCTTAGATGTCAATTTACCAGTGAAGCAAGCGTTTCAGATTCTCTATGAGCAGGTAACTTCAATATTACCTGTTGAATGCAGATAGATATTTATTTAATTTTGCATTGTCCGAGGTTCTGATGGCTTCCTTTTTTTGGGTGACTGACAATTGTATGAGGTATCAGTAATGTTCAAAAGTATGGTAAAATTTTTGTCCATGCATGTGAATGTTGGTTCTTTTTCAGAATTTTTTTCTTTCTCAGAATTTACATGGAAACCTGGACTGATGTCAGAATAATTGTGCTTAGCATTTTCTAGCATACAAGCTTCCAAACTGAATGCGGAATGAAGAGTAGTTTAGTAAAAGAGTGTTGAGAATGCATGATGTATGTGAACATATAATACCCCAAAAGGTAAGATTAATTGATAAGGCCAACTAACTGTAAGTATTTCATTCACATGATTTGTTAAGTTCGTTGTGTACATCATACCAGATATGCAAAAGACAATGACATTAGATTCTACAACTTCTGTTTTCCTTTTTCTTTTTGCATGTTATCCCTCTATTTTTGTTTGGAGTCTCTATGCTCTCTCTTTGTCCCTTTCTGTTATTGACATCCTGGTTCCAATTGAAATTGTAACAGGGAATCTCTGTTGCTCCCCTGTGGGACTTCTGCAATAGTCAGTTTGTTGGTGTCCTCAGTGCACTGGACTTCATCTTGATTCTCCAAGAGGTACTAAATTTTAATGGTTTTCCTTGTTTTTTTTTTTTCCATGTTTGCAAGAATAGAAAAATGGACAATACTACAAGGAAGCTATTCTTTAACAAATAAAAATTGGGCAGATAATTGAAATTCACTCTAGTGCGTAATAATTTACTGCATGAGGAGACCTTGAGTTTCATTTTGTTGTTATAGTACTCACGGTGTCTTCATTTTGTTGTCAATGGACAATCAAATTTGTACGTACTTATTTCTTTTTTTTTTCTAGTTTGTGATTTACTTTCATTGGACATATTTTTTTGCATATTTTGTTTTTTGCAGGTTAATAATTATTGATTGTTTTGACTTCATTCCTTATTGGCTATACAAATTATGATATGGAAACTCTTGTCCTGTAGCTTCCTTCTCACTGATTTTTGTGTCTTCTTTTTTCCGATTTCATCTTTCTCTTTGGGATCCAATGTATCTATGCATTATATTTTGTCTTTTCAAAGCTACATAAGTGTTTTATGGGAACGTATACAGCTTGGAAATCATGGATCCAATCTAACTGAGGAAGAGCTCGAAACACATAGTATATCAGCTTGGAAAGAGGGAAAATTGCATCTTACCAGGCAAATTGATGTAAATTTAAGACCATACTGGAGATGCCTGGTCCATGTAAGAAATTTCCTTTATGATCTGATAGCTACTTCTATATTTGATTATTAGAGGAAACTAGTTTAATTTGTTAATATTTTCTCGTTGAGTCTAGTTCCTCTTGGTTATCATGTAAGGGGTGGAGACTCCATGGTAATGGTTGAATTTTCAGGATTGATGATCAACATCCTTTAAGTATCCTTAAGTGAAAGATTTTCTTTCTTCAAATTTTTATTTCATCATGCCGTTCAGTGTAACTGATACATGAGGGTAAGAAGGAGGGAACAGAAATATTCAATTCTTGATGCTGAGAATTTTAATTTTGTCAAAAAGAAATTTCGACTTTAGTCTTATTTAATCACAAATTATGGTTTTACATTTTGATGCGTTTTCAGCTGGAAGCTTTCAATTTCCAAGACTAGTGATCCTTGTTACTTTTCCCAAAAAGGATCTTGTGGTGGCCATTTTGATCTTTTCGTCTGAGATGTTTATGTTCAATATATGTTTATTTTCTGGTTCAGTTTCCATTCATTAGTGATAGGACTAATTTTTGGCTTTTACACACACACACACACACACACACACACGTGCAGCCATATACATATAGATAGATAATATGCATGTATTTGGGCCAGATTTCTTCTGGATGCGATGAATGCTGATTATTCTTGTTCTACATCTTTTGTTAAATGTGCATCTTACATAATGTGCAGGGTGGGCCTTACGATTCATTGAAAGATGTTGCTGTCAAACTTTTGCAAACCAAAGTTGCAACAATTCCCATCATTCACTCTTCTTCACAGGATGGTTCATTTCCTCAACTCCTCCATTTGGCTTCTTTATCTGGAATACTAAAATGTAAGTTTTTCATTAATCATTAGTGTGTTGATACACGGCATGTCTCCTGTGACTAATCAATGGAAAAAAAATTTAGGTATTTGCCGGCATTTTAGACATTCTTCTAGTTCCTTACCCATTCTTCAGCAACCAATTTGTTCATTTCCTTTGGGTACTTGGGTGCCTAAAATTGGTGATTCAAATGGAAAGCCATTGGCAATGCTGAGACCAAATGCATCACTTAATGCTGCCTTGTCTCTTCTGGTTCAAGGTGACTCCCCTTCTTCAGCTGGATATTGTGATATCATTTGATTTGGTTAAAGCGGTTAGTTATATAGCCAGATATCAATTCTTAAAGTGCTGTCCGTTCTGTCATTCTTCAAGTTTTGCTTCTGGTTACTATACTGCTCTTTGAGAATTGATATTGTTTTCAATGGTATAGAGCCTTCTATAGTCAAGCAACAGCAGGAGCCTTATGTGCTTGGTTTATTTACTAATTTTTTTCCCCTTCTGAAAAGAATGTTCCAATCATTTCCAATTGATTTCTTTTATCCTCTTATGCCATTCTTCTAGTGTAAAAATAGTCTTCCTCTGGTTCATATCTCTCTTATGTAACTTGAACTTTTCTTTTGAGAAACTTATGCACTGAGAAATCTTTTAATATGTCAGGCTCACCTCATCGGTTCTTCAAAATTTTTATATCACTGATGTGAATATGTTGTCATTTTATTTTCCTCATCATACTCTGTTTATACTGCAGCTGAAGTTAGTTCAATACCCATTGTGGATGAAAATGATTCCTTGCAGGATATATATTGTCGTAGGTAATATTTTGTTCATCAAATTTTAGTTGCATCACTTTTTTTTTTTTTTGGGGTTAATTACTAATGCACCCTCGAAACACACTTGAATCTCACTCTGGCCCCCTCATTGTTTCATTGGATAGCTTTGCTCCCCTAGACTTTTCAATTTTCCCCAATATGGTACACTCAACTCAGCAAAGCCCAAATTGAATCTGAATGCTGTTGAATGACATACATGTCCTCAATGAATGCAATAATTTGGGGAGAAACATGTGATCATGCGTATATAAAATGAAAATGACAAATCTACTTTCAACAAATATAAATGAAAATAATGAACTGTGGATAAATTGCCCTCAAGTGTACATTTTTTTTTGCTCCAAATTGATAAATTGCAATACATTAGGAAAAATTGAAAAGTTTAGGATGCGCAATATCCTTACTGAACAATGAGGGTGGCAAAGTGAGAGACAGGTATCTTTTGAGGGGGTATTTTCTAATTAACCCGTTTTTCTGGGGAATAATATATTGTGTTTATTCATTTATTTATAAATTGATCAATTGAAAGATAATAGAAATTTACACGAATACGCTATATGATGACTTTGAGGTCCT
>JAMWEH010001845.1:0-28292 GCA_024721245.1 Mitragyna speciosa | reverse complement strand
CTAATGTAAAAGCTGAGAGATTGAATAGGTACAATTAGCATTTTGAGGACTAAATTGATATTCATTAGAAAGTTTTGAGGACTACTAGAATAATTAAGCCTTGCGAGTGCTGTATCATAGAACTGAAGATTCTTCTGAAGGTAGTAATAGCACAGGTGTATATATATGCTGTATACACTTGGATCTCAATCTGTGGTATACACCTCCTTCTGTTAAGGTAAATGTGATAAAAGTACTACAGATGTACATAATAAGTAAACTACTACTGATTGTGATGCAATTATTTGACTCAAGATACAAAAAGTATTGAAAAGATACTCCATTGAAAATGTTCTCCCAATTAAGACATTATAGACTAAGTTCAATGTCTCACTCTTGTCAAATAAAACCACAAAGTAAAGCCGCAACAACTGCAACAGCTGTGCCAAGGTCTCCCAAGAGCCTATGTGAAACATAGAGTGGAGCAACAGCATTCGGAGCAGGTGCAGGTGTTGTTACAGCAGGAGTAGATGGTGTTGGAGACGGAGTAGGAGCCACTGAAGTATGGATAACGTTAATGTCGACCCTCTGTCCAGACTGGCAGTGACCAGGCACACCACAGAGAAACAAGTGGTGACCATGAGTAGTAATTGTAATTGAATCATTGCCAGTCGTATGAGTCGCAATAGGGGATGACGCATTGCATCCCCTGTAGTCGGCATGTGTTACTTGCATCACATTGTGAAACTGGGGATTGTACTCAAAAACTGATCGCAAGAAAATGCAGAAATTTCATAATCAAAACGGTTATTCCCATTCAGGTAGCAAGCACTATTGAGTTATAAACACTATAAAAGGGAAAGAATAAACTCCCAGGTCAGAATAAGAAGTAACTATTGATGGCATTACTAACACTGGCAAAATAATCAGAAGGAACTTTTTGAGGAATGTTAACTCAAGGAAAGAAACACGTATTGGCCAAATTATATCAGAGATACAATAACATGTCCAAGATTTTTGGCTTGTGTATATGAAATTTTTAGATTAATTCAGCCACCTTTAGAATCAGAAAAGGTCAGATTGAATAGGTCAAATTGCATATTTGTTTGACTATTTCTTCTGTAATCAGTCACTCATTCTTGTCTGTCCTGTCTGCTAAAAGGCTGGGATGGTTGGTTAATTGAATCATGACCAGCAGTTGCTAATTCTTATAGACACAATAAAAACGCCTCCTATATAGCACCTAACTCCAACCCGCCAAACCCCAAGAGAAACTATTGAATTGAAAGCTTCCATTTCTTGAACTGGATACAACCTCGTGCCTCAAGATGTAACCCTTAAAATTAAGCAATCTATCCACTTGTAAAATGCGGCTAGCCAAGCAACTGCCCACTAGCATTTTCCTTCTTTCCTTAAAAGGTATTTCCAGCAAGATCAGTAAAGCATAAAAGTGCAGTGGGTGGGTGGTGTCTACCATTTTTAATATGCTAGCAATGGGGTTGGCCATCATCATTAAGGCGTGCATACATCATTCAAGAATGGGCAAGCATATTGATGTCATCCCAATGAAGGCCTAGTGCGGATGAGACTACCATCACAGACCTATAGTGCCAGGAGGATGGCTAAAGTAAGCAGAAAAATATTAGGAAACTGAGCAATGATCACTGATCAGGGACCAAATATCAACTAAGGTTTCCTAAAGACATAACATCCCAACAATATTAATAGTTACCATGGTTTTTCTGTTCAAAAAGATCACCTGAAACTCAACTACAGATGTAAAGACAAACGCAAACAAAAGCACTTTCTAATTCCACTTTCTTTACTCGTTATGTTCATAAAAACGAGCTCTTTTGATGGATAACACATTCCTTCATGAAAGGTTCACATCACTGATTCCTGAACCAACCCCAGAAACAGAGATGAAAACTCTGTTGAAAAAAAACAGAATTCAAGCCCAAAATGACCAAAAATCTCTCAACAAAGAACATGTTTTAACAGCATAATCATCATTAGAATACAAAACATACATATGATCAAAGAAGAGAAAAAAAGGAGAAAATTGGAGTGAAAGAATATAGTGCATACGAATGATATCACCAACTACAAAGGTTTTAGTAGCAGCCCATTGCTTGTAATTAACATTGCCAATTGTAGTCCAACCTGCAGAGTCTCCAACCTTGTAAACAGCTCCAATTGAAACCTGCAAAGAAGCAGAAAGAACCAGCAAGAAAACAGCCAAAGCTCTATTCTCCATACCCAAAGCCATGGATTTTGAGCAAAATTCAAGTGTGCTTACTGAGGTTGAAGAGAATTTAGGCTAATGCTGTATGCTTGTGATGATGTTCTGTTCTGTTGGTAAAGGTAACTGAAGAGTGAAGACTGTGAAGAGTCTTTTCAGTTGGGTGAAATATATATAGCTGGGGAATGACTATTTAACTGATACTATTTGGAGTGCGAAAGTAAATTTGGAGCCTTCACATTGGGCCCTTCTGTTGATGGAGACTGACTTTTGATTTGTAAATTGGATTACACGTTTATAAATCCAACAAGTAGTGGCCACTTTTGGGCAAAAGACATATATTGAATTTTTATGATGTGAGACATCGAATCTATAGAATTTAAACCTTAGTGATTCATTGAGCCTTTTAGTATTATTATGTATAATAAAAATAGGGTAATTAACATATATTATTTTAGTTTTGTAGTAACTTTTTTTATTTCTATGGTAATATTTTCACTGTAAATATATTCTTGTACTAAAATATATCTAATTAACTTGTTCAAAAATCTTGAACTTATGAATACTTTGTCTTGAATGCTCTCACGAGTTTTTTTTTTTTTTTAACAATTTCTCGAAAAAGATCGAGTGTCTGTTACTTGTTGTCTCCTGTGTCACTCATCCATTTTTCTTATTCAATTTTTTTAACAAAATCCTCATTTTGGTTCTCCTTTTCTACTAATTTACAAAGAAAAGATTTTAAATTGAAACTTAATACATCTATAGTAAAAAACTCTTTTCAATTAAACAGCCCTTATTTTTAGAAGCACAATTACAAAGAAGAAGAAAAAAATATAAGAGAGTTGTTTGGAATTGCTCTCTCTCTCTCTCTCTCTCTTTAAATTTGAGACAATCATAAGTGTCCAATAGTTTTTATCCAAATATTCATCTTTGAATTGGAATGCAATATCGATATGGGGTGTTCAAATATGAGATGTTACACCGTAAACGGACCTAAGTGCGATGTTCATTGCGTGACGCATAAATTGCAAAAATACAATTTGTCTTCTCGTCCATTTTAATACTTGATTAACAGAGGATTATATACGCAATTGGAATGGTCAGTTCATTATTACCAAAATTTTGGCTCTTAAAACAGTCACCACTGAAATGTGACTCTCATGAAATATGGGAGGACTGGATTTTTATTTAGCATATTGTTCCAGAACATTTAATCATTTACATGTAATTATCTCATCAAGATTTCATCATCTTCCTTATTTACTTCGAAGTTGTCTGATTTTGAAATTGAATGGTAAAATCAAAAATACATGAACAAAAAAAAAAATGTGGGTAGACTTCTAACATCAGTCTGTTGGCCACTTCGTAACTAATTTGGTTTCTGGACTATGTTTGAAAAACTTGAAAGGAAAGAATGGTTGAGGTTTTGTTAGGTGGTGGATCATGCAATACAAACTACCTACTATAATATAGTACATGGATTTGAGGAATGCCATGATGACATTCAGTTGTATAATTGCTTTCAACATGGGATACCTATGTTTCCCCTACGGTCAATCAGCCAAAATAACCTTTTATCAGTTGAAGTTCAGTTGCTCAAATGCCAGCCATGATTGAATATGTTGGAAATAGACTTTGCTTTAGATTCATTCAGACAGTCAATACAACTAATGGAGGTTGGTTAGTAAATCTGATTGTTGAAAGATGGAGAAGAATTTCCAATCATAGATTAATAATTCATAGTGGCTAATGAGACAATGAAGCACAACTTAATTGATAAGATGCTTCACCCGAGATCTATAGGTTCCGAATTTGATTCATTAAAGGTTAAGTGGACTCTCACTGTTGCTTTTTTTTAAACAAGAAAAGGAAAAAAATTCATAGTGGTTAATGAAGCTATACTTCATTAACCATAATATAGTTGCATTACTCTATAATCTATATTACCCAGTCATATCGAAAGCAAGAGATCCAAACATGGATCAAAACATCCTCAGCATATTTTACAACTGTGAAGAAGGATCAAATCCATTGGAATGTCCATACTTATTCTTGTTAGCACCGTCTTCTAATTGGCCATATGTTTTATCATCAGGGACATCATCCATAAACCTCTTCCAGAGCCAATGCTGCTTCCAAACTCTTTCAGTCATTTCTTCAATCGGCACATTTTTCGTTTCGGGGAGGAGGAACAACACGAATAAGGACATGATCAAAACCCAACCAGAGAAGAAAAAGAAGATCCCAAACTTGAAATGGCACAGCATTGAAAGGAAGGCTTGTGCAATCACAAATGTGAACAGCAAGTTGACACAGACTGTAACACTCTGCCCTGCTGATCGAGTCTCCAGAGGGAAAGTTTCACTCGGAATTAACCACCCAAGAGGTCCCCAAGACCATGCAAAGGAAGACACAAATGTGCACACCAGAATAACCACAAAAATTGCCCAACTATGGCTAAGATTTTCCGAATGATCCTTAACCTTAATTCCTAAAATTATGGCAATCACAACTTGGGATATGAACATCTGCACACCAGCTTCCAGCAAGAGCATTCTTCGTCCAACTTTATCAACAGAAGTAGATAGACACAAGGGTAGATATTAAGTTAACAGCTCCAGTAATAAGCAGCTGAATATAGCTGATGCATTGCCTCCAAATCCTACTGTATTAAACAATACAGGTGCATAAAACATGATAGCATTGATTCCTGTAATTGCTGGAAGATCTGTAACAGAAATTCAACAACAAATCAAGAAATCAACATTTGTAACCATTAATATATACGAAAAATGGCTCGACGACAAATCACATTGTACTAATGTTGAGGTAAAATTAATCTAACCTGTAATGCAACAGCAATGACCAACTGAGGCCTGTTTCTTCGCATGAGGAGATTCCTGAATGGATGTTTAACTTGTTTAGCTACACGACTTGCTTCTAAAAGTTCTTCAAACTCTGGCTCAATATTATCAGTGCCTCGGATTTTTCTAAGCACTGCTTTTCCTTCCTCCAAATGACCACGCTCGATGAGACTGTTAGGGGTGTCAACTACAAACAGGGCTCCTAAGGTTAGAAGCAAAGCTGGAACTCCAGCCACTCCCAGTGATACCCTCCAACCATTTTCTCCTTTGATTCTGTAATTGAAAATAGGAACAAAATCTTGGTAAATCAAATTGTTAGAAAAATCAAATAATCCCTCGAAAAATCAACCATATTCAAACAATTATTTCCCAATGTTGCCCGATAACATAGAGTGCAAAAAATGAAATTTTGTCGCATTAAAGTTTTTTTTTTTTTCTTTTTTTGGCGTGTTGTAACAAAAAATATTACAGCGCAATCAATCCTCATAGAAAACGATATCGGTCCCAGACAAGTGGATCATTCTTGTGCCCAGTTTCAACTGCTGAGGGGTCATCATCTTGAAAGCCTTCATACGTTCAAGACGTGGATCAATCATCCATTGAATGTTGTAGTCCCAAGGGAATGAATGCATGATGTTAGTGAGCCATTCTAATGGATCATCTTCACGGCCTTACTTGTGGACTCAACGGTGAAGATTGAAACCAACAACGAGACTTGTTAGTTCCAATCTTCATTGCTAGGCCATTCTAGCAAAATTCAATTTTAGTCATGTGTTGTTAGGTCGTTAAGATCCAAAGTCAATAAAAATCTATGAAATCGGAGTTTGGAGTAAAAGATATTATTGGAGGATTTGTGCTTGGCAATAAATTATTGATCCATGTGTACAAGGTTTAATCAACAACCGGTCAATCAAGAAATCTATATATTTCTAACTAGTCACCTAACAGGTTAAAGATCTTCTACGAAGTGGTTTATTTTTTTTATGAACAGAGTCTAACTAAAACTACACATATGCAAGTTCATTTGGACACTATCTAATTGACAAAATTAATTTGATTTTTTTTCTGTGTAATTTGTCACAATTCAAAGCTTAATCAAATTAAAAGTGTCCGAGTTGGAATAACAACCCCAAACATCATATTCACCCAAAAAAAAAACTAAGATCAAATAGGAATGCCTAAACAAATTAGAAAATAAATGTGGGAATAGAAGAAAGAGAGAGCTTTTACTTGTCTGTGCCGTAATTGACAAGGTTGGCGAAAAGGATGCCGATGGTGACCATAAGCTGGAACAAAATGTTGAGACCTCCACGGATTCTGGTGGGTGCGATTTCCGACAAGAACAGTGGTACAGCCTAGCAAAATTCATTCATAAATTATTTCAATTTATTTATTTTTTTTTTTATATAGATTGAAGAATACATTTCAAGCACATCAATTTTGGTACGTGTCAATGACTTTGGATAATATGTTACAATTACATTAAATTCTGCATATTGAAATATTAATTGACTTTAAAATTCTTTTTCGATTTTCAATTAAATAATTTATTTTACCAAAAATTACAAGTAACAATTTATTTTTATGTCCTTTTTTATTTAAAAGGAATATCCTGTCCTAATTTGGATCAAAGTAGATGCATAAAAAATGGACTATGACCACAGAATTTGATCCTTACAAAGTCCACAGACACACTCAAGATCATGGACACTTGTCGTTTTTACATGGTGCTAGATCTTATCCATCTTTAAAGCAGGTTTCTTTTTACACCAATGGAAGATGATTTCAAATATTAAAAAGAGCATCAAAAACTCATTACAAGATTCATTAATTTCCCTTGAATCTCATCATCCATCATTGCTAAGAATAAAGTAAAAATTGCAAAGCAAATTGGAGTGGTTTTAGTAAAAGCAAAGGTTGATGAAAAATGGGAAATTTCGGATAAGTTGGACTTTTTGGACAAAACTTCAAGAGATGGCTACGTAAAAACCTTGACTAAAGAGTTCGTTAAACTTCATCTTTGAAGGGTTCCAAAAGGGTCTCAATCAAAAGAAAAATAAGTCAAAGCTCCAATGAAAAAAAAAAGGCCAATAAAGAAATAAAGAAAGATTGAAAAGGACTCAAAAATCTTTATGTATCTTAATTCTCAAATCAATCAAGCAACACGTCTCCTCTCATCCTATTAGTTTTCTTTGAACCAATTAATCAATTTGTGGGCTGCTATTTTGATAATTGTCCATATTCTCATACCGACACCCCACCCTAGAGGACCAATGGGGCACCATCATACATTAAAATTTTGTACGCGTTAAAAGGTAGTACAAAATTTTAGAACCATTTTCTTTTTAATGTCTATAAAATGATTTCATGATTATTATGTGAATATGAAACAAACAAATTATCAGTGATCAAAATGTTAATTGTAAGGGGTAAAAAGACTAGACGTGGAGGACTTTCAAACGTGGAGGAGTTTGTTGTGATATTGGCTGTACGTATCAAATTGGATCTGTGGGTAGCAGAGAATAATGGTATTTGGCAAATGGACCTAAAATGGAACCTCTCACTGTCCAAAATTGACTATACACAAATAATTGGTCTTATCCTAGTCCAAAAAGGACTATACCTAAAGGAGACATTTATGAATTGCAAATATGAATTTCCCTAAAAAAATGAACAAGGGACAGAATAAAATACCTGATTAGCAAAACCAACTCCACATCCAAGTAAAATTCTGCCTATAATTAGCATAGCAAGATCTTGAGCTGCAGCATTCATGACGACTCCAGTAATGAAGAAACATCCAGCAATCAACATGGTTACCTTTCTGCCAAGCTTTCTTGTTGTGTATGAAGCAAAAAAAGTGGCAGTTAAACCGGCCAAATATAGAGATGATGTGAATAACTGCAGGCCTTGGTTATCATATTTGCAGTAATTACTGTTCAATTCTTTCTCCTGAGTCCTTCGGTAAACCACTGGAAAAAACTTTTTCAAGAATGGACCCATTGATGTTACTCCTCCTGCAATGAGTTTTACAATTTGCCATGATTAAAAAGTTGGAGCAACTAGGACAAACACGTGATGTAGAAAAAAAGGGTGCAAGAAAAGACTCCCAACAATGAAAAGCATTGTTAAAAAAAAGGAAGAAAAAAATTGACATGCCATATGATTATTTCTAGTTTGTGCTTGGACAAGTTTCACGGTATCTACTCGCTGGAACAGTAAATCCCACTTGGCCTTGAAGCCTCGAGAGAAGTTTAAGATGATGTTTTTTACGCGCATTCTTTTGAAAATAGAAACGTATTATTATTTTAAACTCTCTCGTCTTCTTTTTTCCCCTTATACTAAGGTAATATTGTGCAGATAAACTAACTTGGAGAAATCTAAGATATAGATTTCCATGGACTTAACCAGAAGTTCATTTTCATGATTTCCCATTATTAGTATCATCATCATCGTAATAATCTGTTAAACAAGTGTAATCAAGTTAGCAAAGTTGTTTCTCCCAGCTACCAGGCACCAATCTCTTAGCTTTACATCTCACATATGTTAGTTCACGAAGCCTTCCACTCCCAGCAAGTTTGGTACAAAATTGTAAAAGGTTTGGAACTTTTCCAACGTTTTAAACAGATTATTTAGTACCTTCATATGTTTTTGGAACTTCTCCAAGATATATTAATCATTAACTGATAGTTTCTTATATATAGAGGAACCTATCAGTATTAAAACAAAGAAACAATATCATAAATTGATGATATTGCATAAAAAAAGTTTGTATCAAACAAATGATTAAAGAGAGGAGAGCCAAAGGTAAAGAAGATAATAGCACCAACCATTAATTGCAATAAGAAACAAAGGATTATATTTATGAAAGCAGAATATGCAATTACTGATTAATAAAACAAATATGGTACTATTACAAACCTGAAATACCAACATCATAACCAAACATGAGACCTCCAAAAGCGGCCAAGATGCAAGAGATGACAACAACAGGCGTGATCTTGGCTTCGAACTCCTTGCCCCCGCCGGGGCCTGACATTCCTCCGGCCACCATGATTAAATAACTTCAAACTCAAAGAAATGCCTATATGTTTCTCTACTTGATATCCCACAAGAACAAAAGACACTAGAATAGACTCAACTTATGCAATGGTGGATGATGAAGGAGAGCTTAGCTTATTAGTTACTACATCTATGAAAGAACAAGAATGGTTTGTTTATATAGACGAGAAAATGTTGTACAGTTGACTAGGAAATAGAAAGTGAATAGCAACTACAAATGGATGAGGTGAGGTGGGGGCTGTGGGCACCACAAGCTTAATCCATCCACGTTTTCGTTAATTTTTTTACTATTTTTTTGTTCAAATCTTCCTTCTTTGACGGCTAATTAGTCAAGCAACGACTCCCCTTCTCATGCACACAGAATAGATCAGAAGTTATCAGAATCAATTAACTTGGGCAAGCTTTGATTCCTAGTCCGAATTTATGTCCACCTTATTTTGCACGTAAAAACAATGGAGCCTTTTGTACGCGGACTCATTTGCCGGTTTTTGCATTTTTGGTCGGTCACAGAGACATGCGTACGAGGTTCAGAGAACAATCCAATCCTTACAAATTTAGGCCTGTTTGCTTTGCAGAGTGAATTACCTGTGACTATTCATGTAGGGAAACAGGAATCTTTAGGATAAAATAGCAAAGAAATTATGTTTGTTTTTTGAGCAAAATAGGGAAATGACAGTAAACTGGACCGGCATTTCTGATCCTCTCCTAGAACCACGATTTTATGCTTGGTTTGAATTAGATAAATGACCAAGATATTTTCTATCTATATAGTTTATAACTTTTTTGAAATGATTGTTCATAGAGCAACTTGTAGTCTAGGACATGAGACTCCTTTTGTAAATTCATCCCACTCGTCATTCCAACCAGCTGGATACACATAGCCCCACAATGCCTTGTGGGATCATCGTTATCTCATATGCATGAGATGAGATATGAGTATGTGTACGTTGAATTTTGCAGAGTATGGCAGGTAAGAAAATCAGTAATCTAAATTTACACAGTACCAAAAGATAAACTTAACGTGATGAACTTCTGTTTCTTGATTCCTCTTATATGTTCAGAAGCTATAAAGTGCTTTACTAGATCTTAAACATGATAGATTTTTAAGTAGATGACATAAATACAAGCCCTTTTGTATAAGAATAAAATTTAACTGTCAACAAATAGACATTAGATTGAAAAACACAAAAACATTAAGAAAACACCGCACATCTACTTCTGACTTACAAAGAAGAGTGTTAGTATCATTTCGTTAATATCTCATCAGATCACAGGGAAAACATAAGATTAGTTATAAGCCTATCAACTTATTTATCTTTTTTCTCCTTAAGAATATAATAACACATGACACTTTTTATTCTGCATGTGTTGTTTACCTAATTCACCAACGGTTTTCTTACCTGTTTATGTTAGGTCCTGAGCCTAACATTACATCGCCCATCAAGTTTCCTGATACGTAATATGTCACCGAAGATGAAGAAAAAGGTACTAACATATCCACCATCTGTCTTCTCAACTTTATCTAAAATCTAAATTATGTTATTGGTTACAAGAAGATAAATGACACTCGTTTACAATTTGATAGCATTCGGCAGTTTACAACGTAATAATCGGATGTTGGTCATATTCATCGCTTATCATTTCTTGTGCCATAGTATTTAACAGTTAACAACGTAATAATCGGATCATCAAATGACGTTTAATATAATTTGCACAATAGCGGTCGGCAGTTTAGTTTACAAGATCCTAATTTTTTAAGTACCTACACTAAACTATGTATAACCGATAGCATCCATTATTGGCAGGTCAAATATGGAATACTCTTTATTGATGAAGGAGAAATGTTAAGTTGAAATAGCAATCTAGCAGCCAGTGATAAGCAAATAATTGACCACTGATATTATTGATACTTGCAACTTGCAACTATGGTACCAGCTTGGCTGCCGCAAGTGTCAAATAAATGACAAATTTACAAAGAAATGGAATCAAATGTATTTTTTCAGTTGATCTGTAAATTTTAAATTATCTTAAAGAATACTACTTTCTCGTGAGATATTTGTACCACATGTCTCCAATCAAAAATATCAGACTCAGGAATCAATAGCTAACTAGCTATCAAGAATTTTTTTCTTGTTCGCATATAAAATGCTTTTTGAATTGTCTTCATATAGCTATAAGTTTTGAGAATTGTTTATTTTTGTCTTTTGCAAAGAAATTCATCTTCTAGTTTTGGCATTTTGGCATACAAGTTTGTCAATATAATACAATGAAATCATCCTTCAAATCAATGATTGATTTGCAATTCTCTCGCAAATGTAAGAACAAGGGCGTGACGTCAATTTCACACCTAACACTAATAATCGAACAAACAAATTTATTAATCAAATTAAGTTCAAAGATATGAAGGAGAGTTCTGAGTTTGAGCAATTAAATATGTCTATCTAGTTAAAAACTGAGCCATGACTTGAAGTATTAATTAAGGTTAATAGTAACAGATGTTTTGAAAACAGTCCGTCAGCTCCTTAATATAAAACAAGTAAGAGAAAACCACTCCTGTCCTGTTCAATTCTTATTCGCCTCGAGAAGTGTGTTGGCGGATGAAGAATTGATTAAGATTTAAGACATAGATTAATGAGATAAACTACTAAATTCCTGCACTCTATTTTATATTGTCTGTCACGTAAATCGTGTAGCAGTTGGATTTGCAAAAAAAAATACAATTAAAGATTCTTTGAGTTCACAATTCAAGATAATATTAAGCAACCATTAGCTCCATTTTCGAACTCCAACACCAAGATGATGCTGGTTTTAATTGGAATTTTATTCATAATTGGCGTCAAAATAAACAAAAAGTTTTGCAACAATAATTCTAAGACACCTGGTTAAGGATATCATCAGAGACCTAGGATAGTAAATTTCTCGAATTTAGCTGGTCAATATTGATTCTTGTGTTTGAATCGATCACCTCTTTTCTTGGATCAAACCTGATTACCACTTACCAGACGAATCGTGTAACGCATTACTCATAATTTCAACTTTGTTGGAAATATCGAATTGAGTGTTGTTACCTTTACCTAATACATAAGAAAATCCCAATAATAATAACAGTGGCACTTTTTTGTAGTTAGTAGTACATCCTCGTCACAACTTTCAGGAAACACGTAAAATGTGTACAAAAAATAATAAACTGCTAATAATCCTGACCATCTCAATAAGATTGAGGGAATAAATTACTACATATAAAGATCCGAGCCCCGGACTTGTTTCCTTGTTAGCTTAAGCCTGGACTGAGGCATCTTTTTTCTTTTTTCTTTTTTTTTTTTTGTGAATAAAATTCAAGAGGAGAATTTCACCATTATTAAATTAGGCACTCCAGATCGATGGTCTAATTTTTTATGGTGTCTAGTTTTTTTTATATGAAATTATATCGTATCAATATAAAATTATGTAAAATTATGACCTAATTTTACATTAAACAAAATTAGACACTAAGAAAATTAGACAAAGAATTTGAATTGCAAATCAAGGCTAGTGTAAGTCACTAACACATCTTTAACTATTTGTGATTCTTTTCTTTTCTTTTCTTTTCTTTTTTTAAGATAACTATTTGTGATTCTTACAAAACTCTTAAAAACTTTCTAGTAGTGACACTTGGACCCAAAATTTAACCAACCATTATTAGTTTGTGCCAAGCAACTCTCATTGGCAGGGGAGGAAGTATTAGGTGTATCATATGCACCACATGTCATGTCACATTATATATTAAAATTAATCATGTATTATCAAATAATGTAATATGCAAATCATTATTATCACGTAATAATAAATTATTAATTTTAATACATAAAAAATGTACGTTCTGCATTTAATATTTCGTACGGGAGTTGACCACTAATTATAATGCCGTAAGTTGTACCTTGGGTCGCGTTTTGTGGAAAGGACAACAAATAACGGGATAAGATTCAAATTCATGAATATGATAAGACGATGGCTTTTTTTTTTTTTTTTTTTTTGTTTAAACGATGGCTTTTGGAATGAGCCGCCGTTAACTTATTCACATTATTGACAAAAAATAGCAGACTTTTCTCCATTTTGACGGATCAAATGTTGACCTGTTTCTAACGCTTGCAACCAAATTAAGCCCAATTTGGGCTAATTCAAGCCCGAAAGCATTGGCTTTAGAGACTCTTTAAGCCCAAATAGTACAAGACACCTTTGTGCCTCTCTTCGTTTGCAAATTCCTAACAAAAACAACAATTGGGCCAGCACTTTCTCACCATTTTAATGAAAAAGTTTTTTTTTTTAAATATGAAAATTTTGTTTGAAAAACTGAAAGTTTTTTTTTTCTTTTAAAAGTGGTAAAAAGCAAACATTGGTCTGCGAAGCATCCCATAGATTTTCTCAATACCATTGTAAATTAATAAGATTATTCTAACACAATTTATTCGTAAAAACTGTAAAAGTCAATTCGTTTTAAGGAAACAGCAAGAAACAATTTTATCTTAGTTAATGACTTTGTCAAACAAAAGAAAAATTTTGGCACCTAAAAATATGAATTGGAGAGTTAACATTCATCTAATCCGTTATAAATATAAATGAAAATTGAAAGGTTTGTTTTATTAGATTTCATTTTCGATATTTTTTGCGAAATAAATTTGGGATTGCATGAAAATAAGTTAGCCACTGTCACATCTACTTTAAATTTTACCTTATGAACAAGGCCAAACAATTGAGGTCATAATAGATTTATGTCCAAAACCCACAGGGGCCGGAATCATTCTACCTAATCAGGCCCCATCTTTAAAAAATTTTACGAGTATCCAGAAATTGAATTTTTCTTTCTTTGAAAGGGTTCCAAAAATTCTAACTAATTGTTTTTCTTCTTTTCCTATTGTTGATGATTTGTTCTTTAGTGAAATGATTGTTTCTTGTATGCACTTGGCAGAATTGGAACAATTTATTCCAAAGTAAATTCGCATCTTAACTGCATGCATGGCATATTGTGGACCAATACGTACATTTTTGTTGCCAATAGTGGCGCCCCTTTCATACTCTAGATTTTTTTTTATGAGCAAATGTATAAAGTTCCACCACAAGATGTGGATTACAGCCTTCGCTTTTCAAAATTTCAACGATAAGAATTTCTATGGAAAGGACATTTCAACAATAAGAATTTCTATGGAAAGGAAATTTTTAATAGATATCGACTTGTTTGCTTAAACTAGTGATTTATGATCTCTACAATTTATTATCCTTTTGCACCTCTAAAATTTATTATCCTTTTGCAGTTAATAAATAGTATTAGGTTCATTAATTTCTAATTTTGCAATTAAAGTTACGAGGATTAGAGGCGTGAGTGAGTCTAGTGCAACCAAATATCTCATGCTTGAGTTTGACTTGTTTATTATACGAACCAAAATTGCTGCCTGAATTTGACATTTTTGACAAAAGCCAAAGTTCAAATCTGATCTTGAACTCGATTGGTTTATGTTACACAAGTCAAGTTTGAGTTCAAACTCCAGTTGGAATATAAATTTTTAAAAAATGATTTAATTTATTTTTTGTCTAAGAATATTAAATATTAAAAAAATCTTAAATACAATGAATAGACTATTAGGAAGAAAATTAAATCAAATATATAAGCTTATCACTAAGAGAAGGTAAAAATGATAATTAAAAATTTAAAAGATATTTATACTTCATTGTTCATCAATACAAATAAGCATTTGCAAATAAGGCATCGTTCACTTAACAATTGAACTTTATTGATGTTTGAACTAGGTTCATTTAATCGAATGAAAGAGTTGAATACCAATTTATATGAGTTTAATTGAGTTTTGTTCGTAAAAAACTCAACTCGTTAACTCTAACAAGGATGTCATAGGTTTACTTTAAAACGTGACGTGGTTACACTTCTTTTGCTATCTGCTTTGAATTTCTATGATAGCTGATATGTTTGTTTTATTTCCGAATGTCAATTTTAACCGATCTGTCTCGGGTTTACTTTGTCTCCTAACATAAAACCAAGAAAAAGAATTTCCTCATCATTTTTCCACTACTTTCAAATTTCTCAAAAAATGTCAAATTGTAAAACAAGATGATTAATTCAACCTCTTTTGGAAGTATTCGTATTTCTTGAAAACCTCCACAACGTTGTCCATGACAGGCTAGTTGGCACTTAACTGCAAAAACACTAAGGGGGTGTTTGGTTAGAGGAATCAAAGAGAAGAATAGGTATCATAAGTAATGATACCTATTGTTGATGTTTGTTAAATAACTATCACTATTATTCAACGGAAATGATAGTGCTTAATTGGGGTGTTAATGATTTCTCCTAAAATATCATTCTATCAAACCCATTAAGCCTTATAATTAAAGACAAAACCGCACCCATTAAAAAAACACATATCTTTTGAGTTACCCACCCCTAATTAGGGGTGGGCACGGATTGTGTACCCGCTCCTAAAGGGATTTGGTTTACCCGACCCTAACCTATCGAGTCAGTAAGTTTTTTACCCTAACTCGACCCTAATGCCCTCGGGTACCTAGTCCTCGAGTACTCGAAAAATAAAGTCAGATCACAGGGTACCCGACTCTCCCTTTTTTTTTTATTGAAATTTGTAATGGCTGAAACACAAAATCATTCACCAAGGTCTTCCAAAATTCTCCTGACTTTTCTAATTCTCCAAATAATTGTAAATGTCCACTAATTTATGTTACTAATTACAAGCTTATAGGCAAATTGATGACACTATAATCTCAATTCATCTTGGTTTTTATAATTAACAAATTAATGACAATGTATACTAATGTTGTACCAAGGTATATTTGCAGTAAAATTAATTAAGAATAAAAAAAATCAAAATGGAAAGTAAAAGGTAAAAGGTGTATTTTTTTCTCAAAAAAAAAGTCAAAATGAAAAATAAAAGGTGAAGCGGATGACCAAGCGGACACACCAGAGGATGAAGCAGACCACTGGTTAATTCCAGAAAATATGCGAACGAGGTAACGGATGAAGTAGCGGACGTTTGGTTAATTCTAGAAAGTATGCGCACAAGGTAGCGGACGTCCGGTCCATATACTTTTAATATAATTATGGTAAGGTCCCTATATATTTTTAATATTTGTATAATATACCCTCGAGTTGGATCAAGTACCCATAGATTTTTAGTTTTCTGATTCGTATCCTACCCTAAATTTGCGGGTACTTGACCCTAGTCTGCCCCGCCAAGAGAAAAAAGGTTCAGATACCCTATTTTTCGAATTAGATCAGTTCGGATCAGTTGGATTTTCGGATCGACGGATTTTTTTGCCCACCCCTACCCTTAATATACTCTCTCTCTCTCTCTCTCTCTCTCTCTCTCTCTCTCTCTCTCTCTCTCTCTCTCTCTCTCTCTCTCTCTCAATTTTGAATATTTTTTATTAGTACTTTATAAATTTTTTTATAAAAATTCTTTTTAATAAAATTTTTTTACATTGAATTTTTTTATAAAAAATTAAACTGAAAATAAAAAATATATAATACTCTCTGTTAATACAATAAAAATGACTTTTTTTTTAAAGTTATCATTTGCATAAAACTCAAATTAGAGCATAGCTATATTTAAAATTGAAGAAATCTTTTTAGAAACTTCCTTTAAAAATATACAAAATAAGAAATCTAAAAAATATGTATGTCATTAACAAAAATTTTAAGATTTTAAAATTTATTTGAAAGTCATTCCAATAAGCCAAACAAGTATTGTTATAATGATACATATTCCACTATTAAACCAAACATGTTAGGAGAATCGTCAAAATCCATACTCATAGTAGGGTTAATGATACCATAGTAATAGTGATTGAGAAATTTGAACCAAACGGCCCTAAATCATCACAAAACCCAAGTAATTAAAGTTGATTAGAATATCATTACTTGATTGATCTTTTGTCAGTCTGCACAAGTTTAGATCTTGTGATATAAATACAAGATAGATGCTGTCTTATTGTTCTTCTTTCCCTAGTGTTAATTATTAGTCCAAATTAAAAAAAAAATAAAGGGCAACCAATTTAAAATAATCATAACTAGTCAAAAATATTAAAAATTTTAATTTTTTTCAATTAAACTCGACTTTTGATCGGATTTGACCGATTTTTAATTTCCTATTTTTCAACCAGACTCATATCAGGTGCCTGATCATTCGACGCGGGTGGAATCCAAGTCTGAGAACACATATTAGAAGTCCATCTAAAGTAGTGTAAAAGTAACAGTGTTATATTATACGCTTGTCCCCACTTTGAATCCTCTTTTTTTTTTTTGAAGAAGAAATGAGCTCCTCTTTTATACTTTATAGTTTCTATGTCAAGATTTAAAAAACAAAAATAAATGAAATAAAGTTTTAGCTAAGGGGATTTATAAAGTAGTAGTATAAGAATAATTGCCTTCTTTCTTCGTCCTTTTTGGTTTCTATGGCTGAATCAATAGTTAATTTAATCAATGAAATTTCTTTATAGATTTAAAAAGTCATAAATTTCTTATATGCTATTTGATATTCAAGTAAAATTACTTTACAGCTTACACGCGTGTTCCTTTTATGTTTTGGTATTACAAATCTCTATGATGTGATATCCAGTAAGGCCTTCTTGAAGCTTAGGGCTTGTACTCAATAAATTATAATTTTTGTAAAAACTAATTTTAGAAAATTTAAAAATTAAGTGCTTCTCATTTTAACTTAAAAATCTAAAAGTGAGATAAAAAAGCTGTTGCAAAAAATTACAAAACAGATTTTTGAAAATCAGAAGGCAAAATCAAGTAAAAAAAACTGTTGAAAACGTGCTCTAAGCTTTCTACTTATGTTAGTCTTGCTAGACTCCTTGCTATATTAACATATATTGATTATAAACTTTTCTTTGTCAATATAATAAATATAAATGATCATTAACCAAGTTCTCCAATTAAGTACACCATTATTTGACATCGCATTGTCAAGTGACATTTTCCTATTAATTCACAATTTCATCTTTTTTTTTTCTTTTTTTGCTGTACTTCTAATTTTACACATCTTATAATAGTAACCCTTTCGTATTTCTTGACTCAAGGATTTTACTAACGCAGTGGAACAATATTATGTAATTTCAATCTTTACTTCTCTCATCAGGGCCTCCAATGCATTATGCAATAATATGAATAATGTAATACATAATTATGATTCCTTCATGATTTTTTTTTTCATATATTTTGTTCAAAGGGACAAAGACTATAGTAAAACCTAATGTGAATCATTATTACTGTAATCTTCTTAGACATTGCAATATTAATTACCCTTGTTTGTCAACGTACTTAACTAAAATTAATAACTGCGCAATTAAACGGTTCAAATGTTGTATCCATTGCATGTGAAATTTGTATTTGATATATTTCTAGTTGCGGCAGGCATGTTAATTTAATGTTCCACTTCAAACAAAGATATGTCTAATATTTGCAGACATTGGTATTATCCATTCATGCTTCTCTACAACATCAATTTTGAGGAATTCGATGTCAACTTTTTCCAACACAAGTACTCTTGTGAAGAAACTTTCGGTGGTATTATAGCCTATATAACATATAGTTCGGGTGATTCAATTGTTTTTCTCCCTAGAGTTTTGAAATGAGTGAGGAAATAGCAATTGACTTTTGGAATAGTTCTGTGGAATTGGTTTAGGTTCCTTCCCCTATTCCTCTGTTGACCTTGTGTTGACTTGTTTCAAAAAAAAAAAAAAAAAAGAGTGAGGAAATAGTAGCTTTAAGGTATCACGGCATCTCTCGAACGATAATTATAAGAATTTTTTGTTCTTCTTTGGGGCACCTCATTTCCCTAATGACAATTAGTTCGATAATTAAGCAAGATCTTTGTGCTAACTTCTCTATTCTCTATATTAATTGCGTCGTTTTACTCCTAACTCCCCAAATTCATAAAATAAGACGTATGCTTTTATGCATTATAATAGGATTTTCATTGCGGTTATATTTTACAGGATATTTCTCGCTTGTTTAGTATTATTTTTTAGTAATATGTTTTTAAAAAATTTTAAATATTTTTTCAGTCATCTTTTTAACACGCATATACATTTACTAAAAGAGTCTTCAAAATTGTTACAATAATATTTTTAAAAACTTTTTAAAAAATAAACCATCCAAACGAAATGATGGAATTTGTATGTGAACTTTTGCTCCTGCCCTTGTCCTCTGCATTTATTTTCTGTTTTGTAGATCCCAAAGTCAATAATGATGGGATGAAATGGTCTGTTTTCACATATATTTTAAGCTAGTCCTTGCAAGGAATCGATTAATATAAAGATTTTGCAAATTTCATCCTAAAATACCATGAAATGAAAAAGATATTATATGCAACCTTTGCTTTAGTCCAATGTTGTTTTTGTCTAAGTTGTTTCCACACCATCAAACAGCTTTGAAACTTAATTATTTTCCTTAAGAATTAGAAACAAGAGATATTCCAGAACAGAAAACGACCATTGTTTCAAATCCCTTCATCATCCGAGCAAATATTAAATTTGCATAATCAATTATCAACATAAAATAAAAGTCTACCATCCACTTAACTTGCTTGCCAGCAATGTACACAACTCCATGATATTTGAATATTAATAATCCCATTGAATTAATAAGATATATCACTTTCTTTTACTATTTAATTACCTAAAGAAAACTAAATATAATAAAAAAAAATATTAAATGTACATTAACATCCCATGATGGCATATTCTACCATAGTCAAGAATTAGAGTAAAATAAATTAATAAATGATAATATTTTAATTTCTAAATTATTATTTTAACTTATATATTATTTAATCGGATTAAAGTTTCTGGTAGACATGGACACAAGGGAAGCCACGTAAGCTACGATGACGTTTCATGATGGTTGCACACTTGGCATGTCTCCGAGGGATTTCATAATGATTAAAAAACTCGAAAAGGACAAAAGGCAAAACAGGGGGACCCACAGCCGCTTGTGGTGGGTCAACCATTTCCGCGGTGGCCCCACTTAGTCTGACGTGGTAACTAAGGTCGGATGAGTATTAATTTTTTAATCAGAATGTGGAGACTTGTTAAACTCACAAGGCTGTAGATATCAATCAGTGTTGGACATTGACCCAGTGTTCCTAGAATGGACCCTCTTGATCCGTCTAACCAATCAAATTGAAGATTTGGACTTAAATAACTTCAAAATACTGCAAGAAAAATGTATAAAAACTAATAGATTATGGTCATCTTATAATTTTGACCATTCAATTAATTTTTATTAATCATTTATGAGTGAAATATAGTTATAAATTAAAATATTAATACAAGATAATTGAAGTTATTTAACAAATTATGATATATTTCTTGCTCTACTTTAACTAACACGATTTTGATAAATTCAATTTATGTTAGTAATGTGATTTCATGATTATTTAAAAAAAAAAAAGGGTTTCCTAATTTTTTAACAAGTTAAAGGCCAATTAACTTAATTGATTTTATAAATAAAGATGCAACTTGGAGAGATATTGAATTAGTGGATAGGAGAGGATATTGGAAGATTTTTCACTTTCTTTGCAAACAAGGTAGTTGGTGGTGGGAGCACATGAGGCTGGACCAGGACAAGATCCTAGACGGAGCTTAAGGGTAAAAGGGGGATTAAATATGGGATTTTTTTAGTACTTGTCGAAGTAATACAATGACACGTAGGAAATGACCTTGCCACGTGGGACAAATGGATCGGTTCATCAGTTTGATTTTCTTGTCATAATAAATGGCAAAGTATTCAACTATTGGCCTCTATAAAACCAAGCCATGCTCCCCCCCCCCCAACCCCCCGGGGGGCGTTCCCCATCAGAAAAAAAAAACCAAAAAACCCGAAACAAGAAAACAACACAAAACACAAAAACCCCAAAAAACAAAAAAAAGAAATTGGTGGCAGGTGATAATAGGGCTGAGGTTGACCCCCCGGGCGGGGGGGGGGGGGGGGGGTTGTATTTGGCAGCCAGGGAATGTAGATGTTGCAACTGGAAGTGACAACAAAAATTAAGGGAATAAGGAAACTTTGTGGTGATTGGATATAGAATTACTTCATTTTATAAGTCAAATAGCATCAATAAAAGCAATTATTCCTTCTACTTTAGATTTATCGGTTTAGTTTGACTAGATACGAGTAATAAAAGAGCAAAGATTTTAAGAAGTATATAGTAATTTGAAAGGAAATAAAGCATTTCCCTATTCGCAAAATTAAAATTTCTAAAAATTGTTGAAAAGTAAATGCGTGTCTATTATCTAAGTTTAAGTGCATAACACTGTTAAAAAACTAGTTTGATAGCTAATAAATTGTATCTGCAAAACGATAAATTACTTTTCGAATTGACAAAACGAGGAACAAATTAATTTGAGAAGGAATATAATATTTCAATTACTAGAAAATGGTTTTTCACATGCTAATGTAGATTAATGGATTTCATCTTATTACTAGAAAATGGTTTTACAACTGTTTATGCTAATATATCAATTGTACTAAGGCATTTTGCTTATAATCATACAGTAGTATTTGTGTCAACCACAGTTATTTTTTCCTAGCAAGAAGGGGGTTAAAAAAAAAAAAAGGACAATCAAACAGGTCTTAAAACATCCTAAACTCCTATGGTCTAGATTGGATGATGTTAATGTATTGGAAATATCCTTTTAGGTTAGTTAGACTTTCAAATGAGAGCCAATGAATGCCTACCTATTTCAGTCGTGTATAACAGTCACACCTAATTAAGTCATTAGATAAACATGTAACAAATCCTAGCAATTTTGAAGTCCATATTAACTCAGATATAGTCAAAACAAGATGAGGGTTGGCTGGTTTGGTAAGAATTGCCTATCCAATTGCTTCTTGCTGCCAATCCAATTGCTCCTTGCTTCTAACTCATTTCTTTTTACCCCACCCGGCCACTTCCACTGTACAAGACTAGGACTAGGACTGACCTTATCCCTTTCTATCTAGTTTTATCATTTAACTTTCTGGAAGAAAAATAAGATTTGAGTATAAATTTATTCCTTTATTTTGCAAAATAATATAAATGATATAAATAGCAAAATCTAATACACAGTCCTCATTAGTGAGGCCAATACTAGCTCAAATCCGGCCTCCCATCAAAAATCTAAATGAGTGTATAATGCATTCATTTAGTCTAATGGTGGTTCAGTGTTCATCGATTCACCCGAGATTCAGTTTGGCCCCTCCTCTATAATGTAGGTTAGGAGTAAGATAGTATAATGTTGACTATTGATAAAAAAAAAAGAATAACTTTAGGTAGAATATTAATCTCAGCATTCTGGCATCTGAAATTATGTTTCAATGCGAGTTAGTAATAATAATGCTTTCTTCACATCATGAAATATAAAGTAAAGTTTTTTTTTTTTTTTTACATAAACCAATATTAGTGTGAATTTTCGCTAGGTATTTTCTCCTAATTTCCCTAGTCATTGTATTGTATTTCCCTTTAGCCCATTTCTAGTTTTCTTTCCTTTGATGTAAAATTTTGGAAGGGAAAAAAAAAGTTTTGGGTTCTTTTTTTTTTTTTTTTTGTGGGGTCGCCCCGGGGCAGGGAGAGGGAAAAAAGGGTTTTTTTTTTTGTTTTTTTTTTTTTTGGGGGGTGGGAGTTGAAAAGTTTCACCACGCGAGCGGTGGTGGAGAAAGCCGGTATGGTCTACCACATTCAAAGCAGAGGATGAGACACTATCTATCTAGGGAGGGGGAAGTGGGGCCCATAACACGTCATCAATGCTTCCCCCGCACATCTAAAGAAAAATGTGACAATTAGGCCAAGGCGAGGAAATAATTTCCTAGATCGGCAACTGCTGCTTCTGTCAAAAATTAACCTGTGGACCCCAATCCTTCTCTCTCGGAAGTTCCGTGACCGTCACTCGAGCTTTTCCTCAAACAACCACTGTCCTTTTTATCTCCACCGTTGATTATTTTACTTGAACGGTCCAGATTTGGTCCACCACTATGGCACCACCCCCCCCCCCCCAACAAAAAAAAAAAAAAAAAAACTGAAAACAGTCTAGCTATTGCCAGCTTGGACTTTTGTTTTTTCAATAGAATCTACATATAGCTTTAAATCAGTAAAATTCAACCCATTTCCGCCACGTCAGTTCTATATCTAACGAAGGATATACTTTTCCCTTTCACATCTGGAAAATCTTGGCCGTTGCCATTGCCTCTTCTTGGCCACCCAATTGTGGGTCCCACATGTCCATTTGTTAATTTTTTTTCCTTTTTAAAAAAGTCAAGAACTAAATACTCCCAATCACTATAAGGCAGTAATAATTGTGGGGGGTCATATCAAATTTATATAAATGAGTAAATAACAATTATTAATTTCATTTTTTTAAGGGGAAAAATGTGAAACCGTAAAATAATGAATTTGACCGGCTAGGGCGATATTTTCTGCGGTCACATACAGATTCCTTGTGATTGTCACGTTGCTTTTACCAAGGCTCCTCGTCACCGGCTATTCCGGTTAAAACAAAGCAGCATCCTCACAAACAGTGAGGCGGGGTTGGTTTGTCTGTTTGAGTTCGTGAAAAGTGCCCCTCACTGAGCAATATTATTTTAATATCAATTTCAGAATAAAATAAGTGAAAATAAATTATATTTCAACGAGAGAAAAATGTGGAACCTTTTTGGAGAAGCAAAAAGTGACCCACACGTGTCGGTAAGAATCGGAAATGGACCCATTGCTGTTTCATCCAACGGTTGATAAAAGTGCCATGCTGGCAAGTGAAACTTTGACCGTTGGATTCGGAGAGAATGAAGGGCTGAGATTGAAGTATGTGTCAAAAGCCATGAATCTGAGCCCTCCACGATGGGTTCGGAGTGAGTGAAATACTCCGTTGGAAAGATGATGAAGAGATCGAGAGAGCAGAAAAAGGGGGAGGAGAGAGAAACTCCCAAGGCAGTGAAGAAGAAGATAGAGAGAGAGAGAGAGAGAGAGAGAGAGAGAGAGAGAGAACCAAGGCCAAAGAACAACAGCTAGAGCAGGGAAGAGAAGGGAAGAGAGGACGGAAGCACAAAGGATAGATCTTTAATCTTTGAAGAGAAAAACCCACTTGGGAGAACAGAAAAAGGAACCATCTTTAGAGTAAAAAAAAAAAAACCCGTTCATATTATCCATCTGGGCTTAACGGAAAAAAAAAAACGGGATTCTTGAATTTCCGGCGACCCCCGCCTCATTTCCCGGCAAATTATGCCGGATTATTGATTTTCAGCATCTGGGACTAGCTGGATTTTCCATCAAAAAGAGAAAAGTTCCCATATCCATCTCCATCTCAGTTATGATGGATAGGAACAGAGAGGCAAGAAGAGCAGCAGCTACTATGGATGTCTCCTCCAATGGCTTATCTAGAAGAAGGCATAGAAGCAGCAATAGTCTTAGAGATTCACCAGGTGGGATGTTAAAGAATATCATAAATTTGCCCACCTCAGATCTAATTCACACTTATTTGTACATAAAAGATGTGATTTTTATTCGATTTTGTTGAATAAAGTTGATGACTTTGAGTTTTTGTTATGGTTTTTTTCAGATGAAGATGGAGCAGTTGAGTTGCAAGAATCGATCAGATTAAGAGAAAGAGTGAAAAAAGATCGAGAGAGGGAACGAGATCGAGATCGAGAAAGGGATAGAGACAGAGAAAGAGATAGAGAAAGAGAAAGGGAACGAGAAAGAGAAAGAGAGAGGTCAAGTAGGAGTAATAAAAGAAGAAGAGGTGAAAGAATAATGATTCATGGAAGTAATAGAGATGATGATGGAGGTGAAGATAGTTCAGAAGAAAGTGTAAGTGAAGAAGAAGAAGAAGATGAAGATGATAACACCACCACCACTAACAATAACAACGGCCATCACAGCAGCGGTGGGATTGGTGGCGGAGTGAGGTTGCTGCCGCCTACTCCGGCTGCAGCTTCAGTTGGGGTTAATTCAATTTCAAACCATTATCATAGTAGTAACAGCAATAGCCACCACCATCATCACCATCACAGTAGTAGTAATAATAGTAACAGTAGTAATCATAATCATCAGCAAAATCATAATCTTCAGCATCGGAAGAGCTTTCCGCCAAGTACAGCCAAGGTTTTTCGGGCCGCTCCGGTGTGGAAATCCGGTGATGAAATGATTGGTGTTTCAGTTCCCAGAAAAGCTCGTTCAGGTAGCTAATCAAATTCTTGAAAAATCCCAGATATTATTTTGATGAGTTTTGTTCAAAGATTATAACTTTTTGGCTTTTGGAAATTTCCTGCAGCATCTACCAAGAGGTCACATGATTGGGTGTCAAACAGTACTAGTGGTGGAAACAACAGTGGAGGAGGAGGAGTTGGGGTGGGAGGAGGCGAGCAAATTCAGCAGCAAGTTCCAAGTTCTCCGGCGAGGCAGAGCTTAATTACAACGTCAACGCCGTCGCCGGCAGCTCCAGTGTCACCTTCTTCTTCCAATGCTTCAGTTAGGAAGAAGATTGTTAGTCCTTCACGCCACTCATTTCATCCATTTTTTTTCCTTCCATTTCTGCTGAATACTTTTGACTGACACTGGCTATTCTTGATGGTAGAAGCCTAATGGACCTAAGCAGCAGAGGCCACCAAAGTCATCTTCAAAGGCATCTTCATCGAATCCGGAAGAGCTTGAGATAGAAATAGCTGAAGTTTTGTATGGATTGATGACTCAGTCACAAGCTCCTCCGAAGAAAGAAATTTTATCGAATGATTCAAGAGAAGTCAATAGATCAAGTAGTGATGCTAAATCAAGATTTTCATCTCCGATCTCCAACTCGCCTTCGGCAAATATTCAGTCCTCACCGGCCATATTACCTCCCAATTTAGTCTCCTCACCCGGACCATTATCTGCTATTGGTGAGCTTCATATTAAGCTTAGTTGATGATTTTTAGTTCCTCTGAGGGAAGTTTTGCAAATGAATCTGTTTTTTTTTTTTTTAATTTTTTCTTGGGGGAATTTTGCAGCTCCTAAGAGGAAGAGACCGAGACAAGTATCGGAGAATCTGGGGAGTTACAGTGTTCGGAGTAGTCCCATTTCATCGACAACTGCCAAGTTGGAAGCTGATCAGGACCCCAAAGCCGAGATTTTTTCTCCTAATTTGGAAAAGAACCAAGGATCTTCTGCTGAAAGTGGGTATGAATTAGGCAATCTGCTTAATTCACAGGTGTTGCCGCCATTGGCTGCAGGGGCGCCGGAGCTTCCACTGCCGGAGCCGATGAAGGTGGATTCCGAGACAAAGTTGGTGGTTAAAGAGTTGAAGGAAGACAGAGATGTGGTTCCTAAAGAGGAAGTGATGGATTCACCGAAAAAGGAATCTGAATCTGCTGCAGTTCGAACAGAGGAGACTAATTGCGAGGATGCAGCAGCCACAGTGACAGCTTTGGCTTCAGCCACCAAACCGTGAGCATCCAAAGATTTGGTCTTTGTTGAATTAAGGTTTCTGGGTAGTTCTTAGTTTTCGCCTAATTTTGTTTTTTTGGTTGTGAATTTTCAGAAGTTTAACTGTATCTGAGGTGGATAATCCAAAGAGAAGAAAATTTTCAAATAGACCTTGAGGTGAGGATATGGAGACAAGAATACAGATCAGAGTTTTCTTTGCTGTTTTTTTTTTTTTTTTTCAGTGACTTCAGTTGAATTTTTGTGATCTGATTTTTTGGCGTTGATTGCAATGTAGGCTCCTCCTCCACAATCAAGATTATCACCGGAAAGAGAAGGCGACATTTGTTTAGGGGAGGCAGCAATGAATCATAAGCCTATTGTATCTGATGTTGATGCTGTTAGTTAATGGAATTTTTGTGTTTCCTTTGAATTTGTTCTTAGATTTGAAGAGTGGTGACTGACAGGTGAGGATTGTTGTGCTGATTGGTGCAGGAAATGAAGTCAGTGGTTGAAAAGGATAAGCAAGATGAGCAGGTTGTCAAGATTGGAAAAGGAAATGAGGCAAATGTGGGAGCTGATGAAAAGAAGGTGAAATCTGCTGTTGAAGAACAAGAACAGCTGAAGAAAATTGATCTGCAGATGGATCTGGAGAAACCAGAAACAGATAATAGTGGCACAGGTAGCAAATTGCAACCAGTTCACAAGCAGCAGCAGCAGCAGCAGCCTCCATTAAAAGCAAGCAAAGAAGAACCGCATGCTGAAAAAACTGGTAAGTAGACTTTTTTCATCAATTCTTGACTTGGTTGTTCTGTTTCTTGGATATTGATTCGTCTTCTTTTTTCTTTTTTCTTTTTTTTTTTTAAATTGGGATTATTTCACAGGTCAATCAAACTCCCTGCCTTTGCCTATGTCTATGGCTGGCTGGCTTGGTGGTGGGCTTCCTCCAATGGGGTATGGTCGGATTTGTTTAATGTGTTTCAGTGGTCAATTATTCAAATTAGACAGTATTAGATCCTTGGTTTAGACACCCTAGTCTGGCTGAAATAACTCCATTCTCATCAGCAGATACATGGCGCCATTTCAAGGAGTTGTATCTATGGATGGAAGCACTGTTTCCCCAGCTCCAATCCAGGTTATATTTGGTTTGTTGTCTCTGGTTGACGTTTTCAATTCAATTTGGTTTCTCCCATTTTCTTCTTTCCAGTTTTGACTCTGAAAATATGAACCATGCAGCCATGTTTTTCCCAACCCCGGCTGAAAAGGTGTGCAACTCATTGCTGTATTGCTCGGAATATACAGTCTCTCCAGCAATTAGCTGAAGTTCCCTTTATGGCAAGCACAAGCAGCAGCAGCAGCAGCAGCTGCAGGCTCTGCATCTTTATTTGGATCTAAGGCCTGCAATCTTACTGTTTTGTCCCCTGCGGATGCCAATGGGAATATTGCTGCTGGAAAGGGTTTGAATAATGCACAGGACAAAGGCCAGGGGCTCGCTATATATCCAGGGGCTGGTGGGAAGGACAAAGTTTCTCAGCCTGCCAACATTGCAGATTCTGCTCAGAGAAAGCAACAAATTTTGCTACAGCAGCCCTTGCCTCCCGTAGCAGCACCTAACAATATACTGGTAGGTGCCCTCCTCCTCGAGGCCCTTCAGCAATTTGCAGATCTATTTCTATTTTTCTTTGGGGTTCTTTTGGCTTGTTCTCCTTTTTGATTTCT
>JAMWEH010001627.1:0-23506 GCA_024721245.1 Mitragyna speciosa | reverse complement strand
ACCTCCTCCTCCAGTATACAAATCCCCACCACCACCGGTATACAAGTACAAGTCACCACCACCTCCCCCTCCGGTGTACAAATACAAGTCACCGCCACCTCCTCCCCCAGTTTACAAGCACTTACCACCACCAGTTTATAAGTACAAGTCACCGCCACCACCTCCTCCAGTGTACAAGTACAAGTCACCGCCACCCCCTCCTCCAGTTCACAAGCACCAACCACACCCAGTTTACAAGTACAAATCCCCGCCACCACCTCCTCCAGTGTACAAGTACAAGTCGCCACCACCTCCTCCCCCAGTTCACAAGCACCTACCACCACCAGTTTACAAGTACAAGTACCCGCCACCTCCTCCTCCAGTGTACAAATACAAGTCTCCACCACCGCCCCCTCCAGTCTACAAGTCTCCCCCACCACCAGTCTACAAGTACAAGTCACCACCACCACCCCCTCCAGTCTACAAGTACAAGTCTCCACCACCACCCCCTCCAGTCTACAAGTACAAGTCTCCACCACCACCCCCTCCAGTCTACAAATCTCCCCCACCGCCAGTTTATACGTACAAGTCACCACCACCTCCTTCTCCTGTTTATAAGTACAAATCTCCACCACCTCCTCCCCCAGTTTACGAATATAAGTCTCCTCCACCACCTCCTCCAGTTTACAAGTCTCCACCTCCACCCTACCATTATTACTACAACTCTCCTCCTCCTCCTCCTCCTCACTACTAAGCAATTGCTTCCAGGTGTTGAGGTAATTAATACTAGTTAAATATGCACGTTCGCATGATAAACTTATCTTAGCAACAAAATCTTCCGTGTGTAACAAGTCAAGTACATGCATTTAATCCATGAAGAAACAATACATTATTTCCTCTTGGGAATTCCCATTGCTGATAGCTAGCTTATTTTTGCAGGCAAAGGGGAAGAGAATCAGTGTGTTAGAGCTTCATGAAGATGTAGAAAGAAGAATAAAAGCCCAATGCAATGATGTTGTCAAGTTTTATCTACTTTTGAATTGCTATTTTTAAATTGATTTTAGCGCCTTAATTCCCTGTCATCTGGGGTTTGTATTGTTTTACGTTCCACACCCTACATGTTTGTAAGGTTTTCTATCATATCGGCAAATGGCGGTACTAGAAAAATAAATGATTTTGTTTCATTTCTCCTCAGTCAATATCTAATGCATTTTTCTTTATTTCTTACTTTCATTTTGTATTTGCTATTGTTGATTTAGTGGTAATTAATACAGGGTCATATCTTATTTATATATTTATCTTAGGTAGTTTGCTCAAGCCCTAAACTCAAAGGATGCTACAGTCCACAATAGCAGAAGCATGATAGTGAAAAGTTCATTGAAACACAAGGAAAAGCATGAAAACTGTAAATCTTGATTTATCACGGATCTTTCTTTGTGGAATTTATATAAAACTCAAATTTTGATGATATTAAATTGCTAATTAAGGAGTTATCACTATTATTTATCAGTTTCCATTTTCAATTATAATTGATTCTAATATTTTTCTTCCGTGACACAAAACCAATGCTTTCGAATAAAAATCTTCTGCATCTCTTAAGAAGATTAGGATAATATAGAAGGAAATAATAGTCATATCTACACTAGTGATTACAAAAGCTGCTAAAAATAGTAGTAAAGTTTTCCTCTAGTTTTAAGAATCCCTCGGCCCCTAAGATCTAACTTGTCGAATGAATTACCAGACCGCTTGTCCACAACAACATAGGACTTCGAGCTGCACAATCCTTACTTATGAATCAAGTACTATAATGCACCCTTACTTCCTTAATTTGGGAAATGGTCATAATTCTTTAAGACAACCGAACTTCATTGAAAAACACAGGTTACAATATTTCAATGTTTCATGGATTAATACTTACCCAAAATTTGATCGATTAAAGTTTAACCAATTATTAAAAATTTCTTAGTAGATTTGACTTTGAATTAAGCGACAATGATATGGAATTGATGGTCTAACTTGTTCAATGATAATTTGTTATGGACTTTTCAAGACAAAATTGATTTTGAAATGTTCATTCCATCGAGTTAAATTTTTGTTTTATCGTGCTAACCTTCTTCGATCAATTTTTCCTTGTAAACCAAAACTAGAAATACCAAAAATTGCAGTGTAATTCTTGTGAATATGATTTCGTCTAAACTTATTTTATCTTCGAAAGTGTGTTTTTGCGAATTTCAGTCTTTCATTCAATTGCTGCACAAGTGCGGATAAGTTGAAGGCATGAGCTTTCTAATCATCATCAAGAACTATTATGCTTTTATTTCTCTCTCTCCCTCCTCTTCCCTCTCTCTCTCTAACCTTTTCTATAATTGTAGAGCAACAAAACTGAAAATTTTTCTCTGTATTTTGATTTCTCGACACTTCATCTATTCTCGATGCTCCCCTGTTGCTGAAATACAAATGGCTGTTGTAAGGACTGCTTATAACCATTCTGGTAATAATGTCGTCATAATGAATCAATCAATTGAACATGAGTTTTTTTTTTTTTAAGCATGCTTTGTGGGCAGAGACTAGAATTCATTATCAAATTAAATAGAAAATGAAAACAACATATATCAGTTAGAGGCTTTACGAGTTTAGTAAAGTGTCTTATAATTGGGGTTGAATAGTCTGTTTGTAGAAAATAGGGGAATTCACCAACTCATAGCCTAGCGACATAAAACAAATTTATTATCCTGTGACTAACTGTTCCTCTAGTTATTTGTCCTTTCGTTCTTCTTCTTCTTTTTTTTTCCCCCAAATTGTTGAACGTAAAAGAAGATTAGTCTTTATTGTATTCAAACTACAGCAAAAATATTGTTGCTTCGTTATGGACGTTGCTATTATGTATTTCATGTCTCCAAGAAATGGTCATCAGTAGTATTAATACTGCATTTATGTTGAGATTGATTAAAAAAATATAGTTTTAAGTTAATTCTCAAGACGTCAAAGTCTGGAATCAATTATTAGGAAGTGGGCCAATTCGAATTTTTCTAGTATTAGTACATAAGGGATGGTCCAATTAGTACATAAGAGTTTTTTTTTTTTTTTTTTCCATATTGTTTAACAAAGCTCCCATATTGTATTATCTCATTTGACAAGAAGCTCCGCGTTAAGTAGTTGCCGGAGTTTGATTTTGCTTAAAAGCGTAAGAAACGGAGTGCTATTATTTTCTCTCTCCCGAATTCAACTCTATTAATTAATCATATTTATCTTTTAGTTTCGAAGCTGATAAAATAAATGGAGTACTATTAGTCTTCATGGGTTAATTATTTAAAATGTCAGTAAATTTGTATTTCAGTGACTTTTTTTAGTAAAGTGCCACTACATTATGGCTAAATTTGTATTGAAATTCCTGGTGTATAAAAGTGCCACTAAACCAATGTATTGCACAGTTGAAGTAGTAGTCTTTTATGATTAAACACTACTAAAATTTTTATACAGTGGCATTTTCTTAGAAAATGTCTTTAAAATATGTTCCACTAATTCAGTTTTTTTTTTTCTTTTGTGGGGGTATTAATTAACAACTTCTTACTTTTCCATTTGTTTTGCCTTCCATCTGCTTACACGTAAAACTAGAATCATCTGCCAACAAAAGTTTTTTTTTTTTCTTTTAACCATCTAGCAACAAAAGTTAATAAACCGTGGCCACCTTTTGTCAATTATACGAATCACAAAAAAGAAACAAGTGGAAACAGATCAATTAGAGGCAGGTACTTCACCCGATATTATTCATGCACACCGACACTCCTTTGACTTAGTTTTGGTTAGTCTTGTGTGTTACCAAAAGGTATTATCTCTCTTGAGGCTAAAATCAACGACAATTTCAAAATTTTTTAATTAATTTTATTTGTGATACACATTTTAATATTAGTTAGGTGGTCTCTATCAGAAGTTGATATTTTCTAATTATTCTGCATCAAGGCAATCTGAGATAGTGGCAATAATTTTTTTGTGCGCTTTCAAATACAAGCCCATGAGTAAGGCATCACGCCATTTCCTACAATGTGTATTACAGCTAATTATTTTGACAATATCTTGCTGTAATTTTTTGGTGACATGTAAATTTTTGGCCTTTCTTTCTACCGGTCAACCCTTTAGGAAAAACCTTTTAGCTTAGAGGACTATTCTGTTAGGTTAGAAATTCTCCTTCTCTTTGCTGACAATTCTATGATTGGTAGAGACCAAAATGCAAAAGTAAAACTAAGTCCATAGTTTTTGGAAAATGAAAGCCACATCTTATGCACACGCATGATTCTAATAATTGCTTCGAGGGGAAAAAAATAGTTAGGAGCCCTTATCGCATAACCTTTTTAATTATACAAATATGATAACGTCCAAATGCATTGAACAAAAGTTTTATTTTTTATTTGATTATTACATAAACAGCACCAATAACCTATGCATACTTCTGCCGAATAATGAAGTTTAGAAAACCAAAAAAGTAGCACGATATACTTACAAATAATTCAGAAAGTCTATTCTATACATAATGAAAAGTGTAAATATACTTTCCAGCCGTTGCACCACTGTGACTAGTTTTATTGAGAAATTTGTGTGGCAGTTGCCTAAAAAAATGATACCTATGCTACCAACACAACCAACAACTAGAAAAAGAAAACCCAAAAAGAAATAAAATATAAATTGATTTTTTTTGCTAAGTTTTAATAGTCTAGCTTACTTTGAACCTATTCTATGGGATAGTCCAACTGAACTTGAGAGACAATGGAAACTAAATTACTATTGAATTAGAGAAAACACTATAGTGTTCCTTTAATATTTTTTTTGAACCTAATTACCGTATGTGGAATTTGATTCCTAAACCTGTAGCGGGAAGAACATAAAGAATTCCTTTAATTTTTTTTTGAACCTAATTACCGCATGTGGGATTTGATTTCTAAACCTGTAGCGGGAAGAACATAATGAACTCCCTTGACCACCGAGCATTGGCTTGGTGGTATAAAATATAAATTGAGGATGTGCAAACATTTGCAATATGCACATGTGCCACCATACATATATCTTTGCAATTTTTCAATGCATGTTAGGTAACTCATTGCCTTGAATGTGACAAACCGCACAGCCAACGTCAACGGCCCATGTAAACTGTTCTATCGTACAATAATACTATTGGACCGTATCGAATCTGTTGTAGTGTCCTGTCGCCGAATCCCAGTGGCTATTTTTTTATGTCCAAAGTGGACACAGGTTGACTCTTTTGACATAAAAAATTCAATCTCTTATTAATTTAAATCCAATAACATTTAATGAAAATATTTTGGATACAAGTTAGTTTCATGGTTAACCTAAGCTTAGCGAAGAAATTAAAACAAATAATTCATGCTTCTTTTAACAACTTCCCCATGTAAACATATATCGGCATCTCTTCAAACTCAAGCCACGATATGGAAGAATGTCTGGATATATTTTTCTCCTAAAGAAAACTTCTTGTTTTGGAGTCAATATTTTGTAGCTTACAGGAAAACTTCCCCATGTAATTATTCATCGGCATCCCTTTGTACCTTTTCTTTTTCCTTAGTTTGTTATTTAATGTGAATATTTAATGATAAACATAATGATAAAGGTTACAAAGCTTATATCTTACCCAGATAATAGAAGTGTTTTGGTATATCCAAAAATTCATTGGCTTGAGCTGTCATCAATTTGGCTTTCGATTCCATGAGGCCACTCCAATTCACGCTAGCTAGAGAAAAACGGTAATAGAAAAACTTAAAAAATGGTAAACTTTCTTTTTCTGTTATTGATAGGATGCTTCTATTTCTATACAAAAAGACTTGCTTCTCAAAAGCAGCTAGTAGATTTCGCTACTCCAAGTTGCATGAAAAAAAAAAATTATATCTTCCTTCAATGATCAGCTTAATTTTCAGCTTTTTTTTAGTAGTATCCATGCCCTCACACGTTAAAGATTCTTTGTTTCATCCTTCCAGCTGTGGACACAATCCATAAATACAAAAATGATTAATCTTGTAATTTCTATTTTCCATGGCAAAAAAAATCGACTTTCATCCCGAAATGGATGATTGCCTATGAAATTTATAAATTAGTTTAGAATTCTTTGAAATCCAAAAATGAGATTTTTGGAGCCAATGAAATTGAAAGGGGTTTAATTGGAGTGCATAAATTGAAATAGGTTAAGAAGGATTTGAATCGCGTGTAGAACTATAAATTAACATGAGAATAAAGCTCAAAGATTGACTCTAATACATTTCAAAAATACTTGAGATTCCATTTCAAAGCTCATTGGTAATAATGGAGTAACTCATAAAGTTTATTAGTTTAAAATTATTTGAAATCTCGAGGTGAAATTTATTTATTAACATAGCGAATATGACATCTTACGCTTATGTTGGTTAGAGATTATATTCTTTACCAAATATGAACACATATTACTTTTGGACCAATAAATTGAAACGAAATTGAGTAGAGATGATATTCTCCACCAAATATGAACACATATTACTTTTGGAGCCCATAAATTGAAACGAAATTGAGTCTTGGTAGAATTGTGAATTAGATGAGAATAAAATCTAGAACTGTGGATTAAGGTGAGAATAAAACTCAAAATTTAGCTCTGATATCATGTCAAAGTACCTGAGCCTACTTGAATGAATTGGCAATAAACAAAGGGACTCATTAAGTTTATTAATCAGATTAGATCTTTTTGGTGTCTCAATGTGAAATATTATTTGTTAACATTAGCCCATATGACACCTTATACCTTTGTCGGTTAGAGATGATATTCTCTTCCAAATATGAATATATGTCACTTTTGTGACCAAGTGCAAAGTCGCATAATAAAATTGTTGTTCAACATGTTTGCTTCTTATTAAATCACAAGTCAATTGTCTTTCCGAAATATGATAAAGTGATTCGTAGAATTTGTCAAAGACGTATACCGAACAACGTGATAAAGTTAATAATACTATTTAGGTCTCTATTATTGAAATTTCCTTGCCTGTCATAATACACAATGCACAGTATATTTATTGGCCCAAGTTGCCTGCAGATGGAAATATTACATATAGATACAGTACACTGAATGTTGTCTGGACGTCTATTTTTCAGGGTGACAGTGTTAATACTAGTGTACGTAAACCTTAAATAACACAAGTTTATAAAAAAAAAATTATCAGTAAATTTAGACTATTACGGGAACTAAGTTTGGCATTCAAAATTAGACTATTACGGGAACTAAGTTTGGCATTCAAATATACTGCAAGATTATTTAGGAAGACTATTTAGTATTTACAAACCAATTAACGAAGATTAAGTCATGGAGACTTCATGAATGTGAACTCATTAATTGACTCATTAATTTTAATATGATTTCAAATTTGATTAATTATTTATACTTGATCCTAATGATGTTCAAATAAACGGTTTTGATATTTATGTAGAAAAGTTTATTTTTACCCCTATTTTAGTTTTGCAATTAGAGTGGAAAGAAATTTCACATAATTAATTGACATGCAAATTTGGCATCACTTCGTAATATACAAGAGTACTGTCAACATTTATAAACTTTCTAAGCAAATTGCACTGGGGTGTTATGATCTTTCTTTATTTTAGTCAATTCTTGGAAATAAAGATTACTGATTCCTGAAAAACAGTACAGCCCGTTAATTTGGATTGTCCAGCAGAATTCTAGAAAGGGTAGGTAGCTGTGTGGAAAAGTTGACAGACATATCTTACATTTCAAAAATTCACTGCGGCATTAACTAATCCCATGGCTTACATGGTCAATCTTTAGACTCGTTGCAGCATATTCCCATTTTTTAATTGCTCCTTTCTGCTCTAGGTAATAATCTCACAACTCTTTTCTTTAGACACCCACATTTTATCCCCTCCAAAAGCCTCCAAACGTATGAAATTCTTAGAAAAATTCTACTATATTCCACGATTGACTGTTAATGAATGAGACAATAAGTGTTTTGAATAAAAAATAAAGTCAGGCCATAACAACGCATTCACACAAAATGTCAATGTTACAGCTAGGCTAAGTTGCAACTAAGACAACACTCTTATTATATAGGTTAAGATTAACAACCAGCAGAATTAATTAATGAATATTCACGGTTATTGGAATTGATCAAAGTACAATATGAGGACAACCCATTCCAATGTGTACAAGATATTTAACTTTTCCAAGGTTTAGATAGATTTACTATGTTTACCTTTTCCAAGTCTTAGGTGTAAAAAATGAAGATTGGGCTATAAAAGGGGGGATAGAGGCTGCCTAGAAGCATACAATCCTGAAAACTAAGTTTTGTAGCAATGAAGAGGAGCAAAGCTATGGGGTCTAGTCTGACTCCTCTTCTTACCACTCTTTTAGTGGTATTTGTTACTCTTGGCTTGCCTTCAGAAACTGCAGCTGATTATTACAAGTATTCATCTCCTCCTCCTCCTCCTTACCACTATTCCTCACCACCACCTCCAGTGCATTCACCCCCACCACCACCAGTTTATAAATACAAGTCTCCACCACCTCCTCCACCAGTATACAAGTCACCCCCACCACCAGTTTACAAGTACAAGTCACCTCCACCACCACCACCAGTTTATAAGTATAAGTCACCACCACTACCTCCTCCAGTATACAAATCCCCACCACCACCGGTATACAAGTACAAGTCACCACCACCTCCTCCCCCAGTTCACGAGCACTTACCACCACCAGTTTATAAGTACAAGTCACCACCACCACCTCCTCCAGTGTACAAATACAAGTCACCACCGCCTCCTCCTCCAGTTTACAAGCACCTACCACCACCAGTTTACAAGTACAAATCCCCACCACCTCCTCCTCCAGTGTACAAATACAAGTCCCCACCACCACCGCCTCCAGTCTACAAGTCTCCCCCACCACCAGTTTACAAGTACAAGTCACCACCACCTCCTCCTCCAGTCTACAAGTACAAGTCTCCACCACCACCCCCTCCAGTCTACAAGTCTCCCCCACCACCAGTTTATATGTACAAGTCACCACCACCTCCTCCTCCTGTTTATAAGTACAAATCTCCACCACCTCCTCCCCCAGTTTACGAATATAAGTCTCCTCCACCACCTCCTCCAGTTTACAAGTCTCCACCTCCACCCTACCATTATCACTACAACTCTCCTCCTCCTCCTCCTCCTCACTACTAAGCAATTGCTTCCAGGTGTTGAGGTAATTAATACTAGTTAAATACGCACGTTCGCATGATAAACTTATCTTAAAAACAAAAACTTCCGTGTGTAACAAGTCAAGTACATGCACTTAATCCATGAAGAAAAAATACATTATTTCCTCTTGGGAATTCCCATTGCTGATAGCTAGCTTATTTTTGCAGGCAAAGGGGAAGAAAATCAGCGTGTTAGAGCTTCATGAAGACGTAGAAAGAAGAATAAAAGCCCAATGCAATGATGTTGTCAAGTTTTTTCTACGTTTGAATTGCTATTTTGAAATTGATTTTAGCGCCTTAATTCCCTGTCATTTGGGGTTTGTATTGTTTTACGTACCACGCCGTACATGTTTGTAAGGTTTTCTATCATATCGGCAAATGGCGGTACTAGGAAAATAAATATATTTGTTTCACGTCTCCTCAGTCAATATCTAATGCATTTTTCTTTATTTCTTACTTTCATTTTGTGTTTACTATTGTTGATTTAGTGTTAATTAATACAGGGTCATATCTTATTTATATATTTATCTTAGGTAGTTTGCACAGGCCCTAAACTCAAAGGATGCTATAGTCCACAATAGCAGAAGCATGATAGTGAAAAGTTCATTGAAACACAAGGAAAAGCATAAAAACTGTAAATCTTGATTTATCACGGATATTGCTTTGTGGAATTTATATAAAACTCAAATTTTGATGATATTAAATTGCTAATTAAGGAGTTATCACTATTATTTATCAGTTTCCAGTTTCAATTATAATTTATTCTAATATTTTTCTTCCGTGACACAAAACCAATGCTTTCGAATAAAAATCTTCTGCATCTCTTATGAAGATTAGGATAATATAGAAGGAATTAATAGTCATATCTACACTAGTGATTACAAAAGCAGCTAAAAATAGTAGTAAAGTTTTCCTCAAGTTTTAAGAATCCCTCGGCCCCTAAGATCTAACTTGTCGAATGAATTACCAGACCGCTTGTCCGCTGCAACATAGGACTTCGAGCTGTACAGCAATCCTTACTTATGAATCAAGTACTATAATGCACCCTTACTTCCTTAATTTGGGAAATGGTCATAATTCTTTAAGACAACCGGTCTTCATTGAAAAACACAGGTTACAATATTTCAATGTTTCATGGATTAATACTTACCCAAAATTTGATCGATTAAAGTTTACCCAATTATTTAAAATTTCTTAGTAGATTTGACTTTGAATTAAGCGACAATGATATGGAATTGATGGTCTAACTTGTTCAATGATAATTTGTTATGGGCTTTTTAAGACAAAATTGATTTTGAAATGTTCATTCCATCGAGTTAAATTTTTCTTTTATCGCGCTAACCTTCTTCGATCACTTTTTCCTTGTAAACCAAAACTAGAAATACCAAAAATTGCAGTGTAATTCTTGTGAATATGATTTCGTCTAAACTTATTTTATCTTCGAAAGTGTGTTTTTTGCGAATTTCAGTCTTTCATTCAATTGCTGCACAAATGCGGATAAGTTGAAGGCATGAACTTTCTAATCATTGTCAAGATCCCTCCTCTTCCCTCTCTCTCTCTCTCTCTAACCTTTTCTATAATTGTAGAGCAACAAAACTGAAAATTTTTCTCTGTATTTTGATTTCTCGACACTTCATCTATTCTCGATGCTCCACTGTTGCTTTTTTTTTAAAGCATGCTTTGTGGGCAGAGACTAGAATTCATTATCAAATTAAATAGAAAATGAAAACAACATATGTCAGTTAGAGGCTTTAAGAGTTTAGTAAAGTGTCTTATAATTGGGGTTGAATAGTCTGTTTGTAGAAAATAGGGGAATTCACCAACTCATAGCCTAGCGACATTTTACAAATTTATTATCCTGTGACTAATTGTTCCTATAGTTATTTGTCCTTCCGTTCTTCTTCTTCTTTTTTTTTTTCCCCCAAATGTTGAACATAAAAGAAGATTAGTCTTTATTGTATTCAAACTACAGCAAAAATATTGTTGCTTCGTTATGGATGTTGCTATTATGTATTTTTAATGTCTCCAAGAAATGGTCATCAGTAGTATTAATATTGCATTTATGTTGAGATTGATTAAAAAAATATAGTTTTAAGTTAATTCTCAAGACGTCAAAGTCTGGAATCAATTATTAGGAAGTGGGCCAATTCGAATATTTCTAGTATTAGTACATAAAGGATGGTCCAATTAGTACATAAGAGTTTTTTTTTTTTTCCATATTGTTTAACAAAGCTCCCATATTGTATTATCTCATTTGACAAGAAGCTCCGCGTTAAGTAGTTGCCGGAGTATGATTTTGCTTAAAAGCGTAAGAAACGGATTAATATTATTTTCTCTCTCCCGAATTCAACTTTATTAATTAATCGTATTTATCTTTTAGTTTCGAAGCTAATAAAATAAATGGAGTGCTATTACTCTTCATGGGTTAATTATTCAAAATGTCAGTAAATTTGTATTTCAGTGACTTTTTTTTAGTAAAGTGCCACTACATTATGGCTAAATTTGTATTTAAATCCCTGGTGTATAAAATTGCCACTAAACCAATGTATTGCACAGTTGAAGTAGTAGTCTTTTATGACAAAACACTACTAAAATTTTTATACAGTGGCATTTTCTTAGAAAATGTCTTTAAAATATGTTACACTAATTCAGTTTTTTCTTTTTTTTGTGGGGGTATTAATCAACAACTTCTTACTTTTCCATTTGTTTTGCCTTCCATCTGCTTACACGTAAAACTAGAATCATCTAGCAACAAAGTTTTTTTTTTTTCTTTTAACCATCTAGCAACAAAAGTTAATAAACCGTGGCCACCTTTTGTCAATTATACGAATCACAAAAAAGAAACAAGTGGAAACAGATCAATTAGAGGCAGGTACTTCACCCTATATTATTCATGCACACCGACACTCCTTTGAATTAGTTTTGGTTGGTCTTGTGTGTTACCTAAAAGGTATTATCTCTCTTGAGGCTAAAATCAACGACAATTTCAAAATTTTTTAATTAATTTTATTTGTGATACACATTTTAATATTAGTTAGGTGGTCTCTATCAGAAGTTGATATTTTCTAATTATTCTGCATCAAGGCAATCTGAGATAGTGGCAATAATTTTTTTGTGCGCTTTCAAATACAAGCCCATGAGTAAGGCATCACGCCATTTCCTACAATGTGTATTACAGCTAATTATTTTGACAATATCTTGCTGTAATTTTTTGGTGACATGTAAATTTTTGGCCTTTCTTTCTACCGGTCAACCCTTTAGGAAAAACCTTTTAGCTTAGAGGACTATTCTGTTAGGTTAGAAATTCTCCTTCTCTTTGCTGACAATTCTATGATTGGTAGAGACCAAAATGCAAAAGTAAAACTAAGTCCATAGTTTTTGGAAAATGAAAGCCACATCTTATGCACACGTATGATTCTAATAATTGCTTCGAGGGGAAAAAAAATAGTTAGGAGCCCTTATCGCATAACCTTTTTAATTATACAAATATGATAACGTCCAAATGCATTGAACAAAAGTTTTATTTTTTATTTGATTATTACATAAACAGCACCAATAACCTATGCATACTTCTGCCGAATAATGAAGTTTAGAAAACCAAAAAAGTAGCACGATATACTTACAAATAATTCAGAAAGTTTATTCTATACTTAATGAAAAGTGTAAATATACTTTCCAGCCATTGCACCACTGTAACTAGTTTTATTGAGAATTTGTGTGGTAGTTGCGTGAAATAATGACACCAATGCTACCACCACAACCAACAACTAGAAAAAGAAAACCTAAAAAGATATAAAATATAAACTGTTTTTTGTTTTTTTTTTTTTCAAGTTTCAAAAGTATAGCCTACTTCTAACTTATTCTATGAGATAGTCCACGTGGAGGCAGTGAGAACCGAACTAAACCATTATTGACTAAAGGAAGCATTATATTACTCTTCTAAATTTTTTGAAGCTAATTGCAGAGATTCGATCCCTAACTTGCCGCAGGAAGAATATAATGAACTCCGTTGACCACTGAGTCAAATGCTGGGTGGCATAAAATATAAACTGATGATGTGCAAACATTTGCAATATGCCCATGTGCCACCATACATATATCTTTGCAATTATTCAATACATGTTAGGTAACTTGTTGCCTTGAATGTGACAAACCGAATAGCCAATGTCAACGGCCCATGTAAACTGTTCTACAGTACCGAATCTGTTGTAGTGTCCTGTCGCGGAATCCCGCTGGCTATTTTTTATGTCAAAAGTGGAGACATGTTGACTCTTTTTTTGGGTGATATTGGCGTGTTGAAAATAATTACGATTAGAGAAAAGAGAGGTATAATGTACTTATTTATGTAATTATTTTTTTGGTTAATATTAAGCTCCCCCCTTCCACCAAAGAAAAAGAAATTATGCGATGATTAGAGAAACATCATGGTCTAGTTCGTGAATTTTTGAGAGAGAGAGAGAGAGAGCGAGCGAGAGAGAGAACTTAAACCAGAATAGAAAACAAAAAAAAAAAGAAAAGCGGTAAATTTTGTTCTCATGTTTGCAAGTTTAGGTTAAAAAAATGGAGTGATTCTGGACTTGTGGACTAAATTTACTTTTCTAGCCTTTGATGGGACTGCAGGCGTTTTGGCATTCCACATTTAACTTGCTTTTAACTTTCTGTCCATTTTCCATAAATTTGCTTTTAGCTGTCTGTTTTTGTTCATTAATAGGATGCTTCTAGTTTCTATACAAAAAGACTTCCTCCTCAAAAGCAGTTGGTAGATTTCGTTACTCCAAGTTGCATGAAAAAAAAAATTATATCTTCCTTCAATGATAAGCTTAATTTTCAGCTTTTTTTTAGTAGTATCCATACCCTCACACGTTAAAGATTCTTTGTTTCATCCTTCCAGCTGTGGAAACAATCCATAAATACAAAAATGATTAATCTTTTAATTTCTATTTTCCACGGCAAAAAAACGACTTTCATCCCAAAATGGATGATGGCCTATGAAATTTATAAGGGATAATTGCACAAACCTCCCCTGAGGTTTATGACAATTACACTCAGTTCCCTCCAGGTTTGAATAATTACACTTACCTCCCTTGATGATAGAAAATGACTATATTAACCTTCTCTTTATACTCAATTCATGTGTCAACCAATTTGTTAAAGAATAAAAAAGAAAAAAGCAACTCACTTTTTTTTAACCTATCTCTGCCTCTATTTTGTTGAAAATGTTTTTGATTCACTCTCGCTCTCTACTCTCTCTCTCTCTCTCTCTCTCTATACAATTTTTTTTTGGCCTCCCTCCCCCTTCTTCCTCTCTTTGTCACTTGTAAATACCAATCCTTTCTCTCAATACTTACTATCAACTCCCTCAATGATATGGTGATATATAAGATTTTATTTATTTTTTTATTGATTGTGAGTTGTTTTGATTTAATATCAATGCTTATTAATTTTTTGTTTTTGCTGACTTTAGTTCAATTAAAGAAGGAGAGGGAAAGAGGAGTTATTTGCGAGTGTGGTGTCTTGGGAAATATGGGAATTTGAGAGCAAGATATTGTTGGAGGTGGCTGCGACCGACGATAGTGACAATATTAGTAGAGGTTGTAGAGGAGTTGTTTCTGGGGAATGGGTGAGGCGTTGGGATGCAAGAGGATTTTGGTTGTTTTTTACAGCAAAAATGAAGAAATGCAAAAAAAATAAGAATAGTAAATCTTAGATTTTATTTATTTATTTATTTTTTATTCATTGTGGCTGTTTTAATTTAACATCCATGGTTAATAATTTCTTACTTTTGCTGATTTTATTCAATTCTATAGCAAAGAAAACACTAACTAATTTACAAATTAATTGTTGACGAGAACTTGAAAAAAATGATAGTAATTTTGATTTATTGTCATACGTTCTGTTTGTACTTTTGATGGATATATTGGAGATGCATGTTGCCAGTGATTTTATTTCCATGGAAAGAGGGAATCTACGTAGGGAAAGAAGTGAAGAAAGTGATTGGAAAACATGCAGAGGGTTTGAGCAAAAGAATGGTAATTTTTGTTGAAGGGATTTCTGGGCAGTAAAGTGGGCTCCTAGTGGGAAGGTTTGGAGAATTATAAAAATATAGCCATTATTGGAGATATTGGAAGCTAAAGATGAATATGAGATTGTGATTAAGGCCAAGGTAGGGTAGTTGCTTGTATAGATAGAGGATTGAACAAAAGGATTGAATGATAGGGTTTTGATGAAAAATTTTAGATAGAAATTTTAGTTAATTGTCTTAATAAATAGACCAAGGGCATTTTAGGATATTAATATGTTGACATAAGCAAATGTTACCTCAAAATGTCAAATAGGGGAGGCAAGTGTAATTTTACAAATCTCAGGGGATTTGAGTGTAATTGTCAGATATCTCAGGGGAGGTTTGTGTAATTATCCCAATTTATAAATTAGTTTAGAATTCTTTGGAATCCAAAAATGAGATTTTTGGAGCCAATGAAAGTGAAAGGGGTTTAATTGGAGTGCATAAATTGAAATAGGTTAAGAAGGATTTGAATCACGTGTAGAACTATGAATTAAAATGAGAATAAAGCTCAAAGATTGACTCTAATACATTTCAAAAATACTTGAGATTCCATTTTAAAGCTAATTGGCAATAATGGAGTAACTCATAAACTTTATTAGTTTTAAACTATTTGAGATCTCGAGGTGAAATTTACTTATTAACACAGCGAATATGACATCTTACGCTTATGTCAGTTAGAGATGATGTCCACTACCAAATATGAACACATATTACTTTTGGAGCCTATAAATTGAAACTAAATTGAGTCCCTAGTAGAATTGTGAATTAGGTGAGAATAAAATTTAGAATTGTGGATTAGGGTGAGAAAAAAACTCAAAACTTAACTCTGGTACCTTGTCAAAGTACCTGAGGCTACTTACTAGAATGAATTAGCAATAAATAGAGAGACTCATCAAGTTTATTAATCATTTTAGATTTTTTTGATAGCTCAATGTGGAATATTATTTGTTAACATTAGCCAATATGACACCTTATACCTTGTCGATTAGAGATGATATTCTCTACCAACCATGAACATATATCACTTTTGTGAGCAAGTGCAAATCGCATAATAAATTTTTTTGTTCACCATGTTTGCTTGTTATTAGACCACAAGTTAATTATCCTTCGGAAATATGATAAGGTGATTCGTAGAAATTAGTCAAAGACGTATACCGAACAACGTGAAAAAGTTAATAATACATTTTATGTCTCTATTATTAAAATTTCCTGTCCTTGGTCATAATGCACAATGCACAATACATTTATTGCCCCAAGTTGCCTGCAGATGGAAATATTACACATAGATACAGTACACTGAATGTTGTCTGGACGCCTATTTTTCAGAGTGCTACATATAACAGTGTTAATGATAGTGTGTATAAACTTTAAACAACGCAAATTTTTGAAAGAAATTATCAGGAAATTTAGACTATTATCGGAATTAAATTTAGCATTCAACATACCACAAGAATATTGTCCTTGTCTTCCTGGCCTATTTCGTTTCCCAAGAAATTTTTACATGGATCGGATTTATGATCCCATCTGTAGATATTGTGGTCTAAAATGAAGTCATATAAACATAATGATACATGCTGATGTAAGAAAGTAATATAAAGTGATATACGAATGCTTACTTTTGGCTCTATTTTAGATCACGAAATCTACATGTAAGACTGTAATTCGGGTCCATGTAAGAATTTTCTTATTTCTCTTCTTCTATCTCCAAGGGTTGTGCACAGAATTTATGGAAGACTTGTTTAGTATTTGCAAACCAACCAACGAAGATTAAGTCCTGGAGACTTCAAAAATGAGAACTCAATAATTGACTCATTGATTTTAATATTATTTCAAATTTGATTAATTATTTATACTTGATCCTAATGATGTTCAAATAGAAGGTTTTCATATTTATGTAGAAAAAGTTTTATTCTTACCCCTATTTCAGTTTTGCAATTAGAGTGGAAAGAAATTGCCACGCAAATTGGTTTCGCATCATAAATACATGAGTACTATGTCAACATATATAAACTTTCTAAGCTTGCTGTACTATAAGAAAAATCTACCTTAACATTTTGAAAGCATTTTTTTCAAAAGCAGAAATGGACAATTGCGCCATTGTACTGGGGAATTTATGATCTTTCCTCATTCTAGTCAATTTTTGGAAATAAAAAGATTACTGATTCCTAAAAAGGACAGTACAGCCTGTTAATTTGGATTGTCCAGCAGAATTCGAGAAAGGGTAGGTAGCTGTGTGGAAAAGTTGATAGACATAGCTTGCCCAAAATCAGACACAACGGTCTCTTACATTTCCAAAATTCACTGCGGCATTAACTACTCCCATGGCTTACACGGTCAATCTTTGGACTCTTTCCTGCACATTCCCATTTTTAATTGCACCTTTCTGCTCTAGGTAATGATCTCACAACTCATTTCTTTAGATACCCCCTTTTTATCCTCTCCAAAAGCCTCCACATGTTCTTTATACTCAAAAGTTATTCACCGACTAGCACTTGACGTATGATTCTTAGAAGAATTCTACTATATAACAAGATTGACTATTAATGAATGAGACAATGACTGTTTTGAATAGAAAATAAAGTCAGGCCATAACAAAGCATTCACACAAAACGTCAATGTTACAGCCAGGCCAAGTTGCAACTTAAGACAAACACTTTATTATATAGGTTAAGATTAACAGCCAGCAGAATTAATTAATGACTTCACGATGATCGAATTGATCAAAGTACAATATGAGGACAACCCATTCCAATGTGTATAAGATATTTAACTTTTCCAAGGTTTAGATAGATTTACTATGTTTACCTTTTCCAAGTCTTAGGTGTAAAAAATGAAGATTGGGCTATAAAAAGGGGGGGATAGAGGCTGCCTAGAAGCATACAATCCTAAAACTAAGTTTCGTAGCAATGAAGAGGAGCAAAGTTATGGGGTCTAGGCCGACTCCTCTTCTTACCACTCTTTTAGTGGTATTTGTTACTCTTGGCTTGCCTTCAGAAACTGCAGCTGATTATTACAAGTATTCATCTCCTCCTCCTCCTCCTTACCACTATTCCTCACCACCACCTCCAGTGCATTCACCCCCACCACCGCCAGTTTATAAATACAAGTCTCCACCACCTCCTCCACCAGTATACAAGTCACCCCCACCACCAGTTTACAAGTACAAGTCACCTCCACCACCACCACCAGTTTATAAGTATAAGTCACCACCACCACCTCCTCCAGTATACAAATCCCCACCACCACCAGTATACAAGTACAAGTCACCACCTCCTCCTCCTCCAGTGTACAAGTACAAGTCACCGCCACCTCCTCCCCCAGTTCACGAGCACTTACCACCACCAGTTTATAAGTACAAGTCACCACCACCACCTCCTCCAGTGTATAAATACAAGTCACCACCGCCTCCTCCCCCAGTTTACAAGCACCTACCACCACCAGTTTACAAGTACAAATCCCCACCACCTCCTCCTCCAGTGTACAAATACAAGTCCCCACCACCACCGCCTCCAGTCTACAAGTCTCCCCCACCACCAGTTTACAAGTACAAGTCACCACCACCACCACCTCCTCCAGTCTACAAGTACAAGTCTCCACCACCTCCCCCTCCAGTCTACAAGTCCCCCCCACCACCAGTTTATAGGTACAAGTCACCACCACCACCTCCTCCTGTTTATAAGTACAAATCTCCACCACCTCCTCCCCCAGTTTACGAATACAAGTCTCCCCCACCGCCTCCTCCAGTTTACAAGTCTCCACCTCCACCCTACCATTATTACTACAACTCTCCTCCTCCTCCTCCTCACTACTAAGCAATGGCTTCCAGGTGTTGAGGTAATTAATACTAGTTAAATATGTACGTTCGCATGATAAACTTATCTTAGCAATAAAAACTTCCGTGTGTAACAAGTCAAGTACATGCATTTAATCCATGAAGAAACAATACATTATTTCCTCTTGGGAATTCCCATTGCTAATAGCTAGCTTATTTTTGCAGGCAAAGGGGAAGAAAATCAGTGTGTTAGAGCTTCATGAAGATGTAGAAACAAGAATAAAAGCCCAATGCAATGATGGTGCAAAGTTTTTTCTACGTTTGAATTGCTATTTTTAAGTTGATTTTAGCGCCTTAATTCTCTGTCATCTGGGATTTGTATTGTTTTACGTACCACGCCGTGCATGTTTGTAAGGTTTTCTATCATATTGGCAACTGGCGGTACTATAAAAATAAATGTATTTGTTTCATGTCTCCTCAGTCAATATCTAAAGCATTTTTCTTTATTTCTTACTTTCATTTTGTATTTAATATTCTTGATTTAGTGGTAATTAATACCGGTTCATACTTATCTTAGGTAGCTCTAGCCATAAACTCAAAGGATGCTGTAGTTCACCATAACAGAAACATGATAGCAATGGATGCTATAGTCCACGATAGCAGAAGCATGATAGTGAAAAGTATCTCATTGAAACATAAGGAAAAGCATGAAAATTGTAAATCTTGATTTATCATGGATATTTCTTTGTGGAATTTATATAAAACTCAAATTTTGATGATATTAAATTGCTAATTAAGGAGTTTTCACAATTATTTATCAGTTTCCAGTTTCAATTATAACTGGTTCTAATATTTATGTACTTGTCTTAGGTCGTTTGTCTAGCCCCAAAAGGATGCTATAGTTCTTTTTTTTTTTTTTTTTTTTTTGGGTGGTAAAAGGATGCTATAGTTCATCGTAACAGAAACATGGTAGTGATAGGTATCTCGTTCAAACATAAGGAAAATTTTGAAAATTGTATATCTTGATTTAACGCAGATATTTCTTTGTGGAATTTATACAAAACTCAAATTTTAATGATATTAAATTGATAATGAAGGAGTTATCATTATTTATCAGTTTCCAGTTTCAATTATAATCGATCCTAATATTTTTCTCCGTGACAAAAAAACCGATGCTTTGAAATAAAAATCTTCTGCACCTCTTAAGAAGATTAGGATAATATATAAGGAAATAATAGTCATATCTATACTAGTGATTACAAATTAGCAAAAATTAGTAGTAGCAAAACAAATTATAACAATTTCCTTGGGCCCTAAGCTTATTTTGCTTGTCAATGAAGAACATAGGTACATCGGGTACTCATGAATCTAAGTACTAAAACGGGCCCTTACTTCATTAATTTGGGAAATGGTCATACTTCTTTCAGCATTTAAATAATTTTGTCGTTCGCTAAATTTCTTGTCTAACCACTGGACTTCATTGTAAAACACAAACACAATACTTCAAAATTCGAGGGATTAATACTTACCCAAAAATTTGATCGATTAAAGTCTACACAATTACTAAAAATTTCTAACTTGAATTAAGTGATAATGATATGTAATTGTGGGCAGGTACTTAGAATTCATAATCAGATTAAATATAAATTGAAATTGTGGGGACATTCAGAAGATGACATATAAGACTTTGAGGGATTTGACAACAACATCTATTAATTAGAGGCTTTAAGAGTCTCATAAACTGCCCTATAATAGGGGTTGAATAGTCTGTTTGTAGAACATAGGGGAGCTCACCAACTCATAGCATATCGACATATAACAAATTTATTATCCTGTGACCAATTGAAAAGACTTCTACAATTTTGTTCCTCTAGTTGTTTGTCCTTTCATTCTTCTTCTTCTTTTTCCAAATCGTTGAACATAAAAGAAGGTTATTCTTTATTTATATTCAAACTACAGCGAAAATATTGTTGCTTCGTTATGAATGTTGATATTATGTAGTTCATGTCTCCAAGAAATAGTCATCAATAGCATTACTATTGCATTTGTGTTAAGATTGATTAAAAAAATATAGGTTGTAAGTTGATTCTCAAGTTGAGATTATTTCGAGGCAGACACTATCTTACTATCTAATATAAGATAAAACAACGAAGTTTAAACGTGGCCACGCTTGGGTAACATATCAATCTTATTCAACTTTTTCATTTGATAGAACTAAAATTCACCATTTTATGAATAGAAATTTGATAGTTGAACAAGAACAAAATATTGGCTTAAAAATGCGTCGTTACTAGTACTCGATTTCATATCTTTCCTTGCAAAAATATACATAAGAAATTATTAATAGGAAGAAGTATAAGAAAAACTTTGACCAGAAGGGGGCAAGTTTTTCTTAGTTCACAGTAATAATGAATACAAAAGTACATAAATAAGAAAAAGAAAGCATTTCTGTCTTTTTAGTTACAGCCATCATTCTGGAATAAGGAAAAGAGAAAAAGAAACAAAGGAAGTAGAAAAGAATATTTACCTAACATTGATGACAAAGATTATTTAGAAAATAAAATTGTCCACGTATATTAAAAATTAAATCTTCTTCACTTAATTGTTCTCAATTTCAATTTAAGGCCCGCCAATTTATTTTTGTTTTGCAGTTGTAGTCAAATGATGCCTTCTACTTCTCGAGAGCTGGTGGCGGTCTTGATAAGATCATTCTCTATAACATTGTCATGTTTTGATGGTTTTCAAGTAGATAACACTGGAAACAAACCAATTCTCTCCAATCTCAAAATGTAAAACATGTAAGGTAACTTTGTGATTCAACAGAGATGTAAAACATGCAAGGACTGAATGTAAAATTAGGATAAAAACTGAGAAACATACTGGAACTACATAGAACTTTTGATACAAAATATGTAAACGGTAAATAGTCTGTTGGTTTTTTCAATTAAAAGAAAAAAAGAAATTATTTTGTGACAATCCAAAAGGCAGGCAGAGAGAAATTCTTTCTGTTTCATCCCTTTTCTAAAATAAATATATAAAAACCATAGTGGTAGGAACAACTCGTGAGAATCGAGTTCATATTTGAAATGCATGACTAACCGTTGGCTCAAATGCTTGGATGGTTGAGGAATAACTTAATCAGGCTGTGTTGGCTTACCGTGAATCACATTAAAAGCCAGTGGACTAGTGTTAGTCCAGATGTTACAAAGACTTGATTAATTCGAACCCTTGCTAAGGAAATGCAGATTGATTGGTGATTACATGGCTGAAAGCAAATAATACCTGGCCCATATCAGACAACAGATTACAATTGCTAACTTTTAATCCATTACGAGGTATCAACATAGAAAAAAGTAGACAGGAAGTTGAAAAATGAGCAAAGATATTTGGCTCAAGTTTGGCTCTTTAGGACCCGAATGAAGCTAAATCTCGATAAGTTTTAACATCACGAGAATGTAAAGTAAACATGGAATATAAATTCTTGGAATGTGATTCTATAGCAAGATATTTCTTTATATGTTGTCTGTGTAATTTTAGGAATGTTGACAAAAAAGTTAAATAGATTTCAACTATGTAAAAAAAGTTTTTGATAAATTTTAAAAGCTAATAAATCTAAAACAATACACTAAAATTAATTGTGAGTTAAAATACGTCATTTTCTTTTGTAACGTAAAAATAAATGAATGTAAGTTAAAATAAATAATTACACAATAAATAATAAAAAAAGGAAACAAATAAGAGTTAAGGAAAGAGAGAGTTTTCTATAAAGATAAATATTACTGTTTGAATTTGACGTAGAAATACGAGGAGGAGGAGGGAAGGATTAGAATGTTTAAATATCTTTCTTTCTTCCCCTCATGTTTTCTTCCTAGCATCTTCTCTGATTTTTCTTTGCTTTCCAAATTTCCAAATTAACGTGCAAAGCACATAACACATAACATACACCATATACATAAAGACACACACAAACAAACACCTGCACGCAGTTTATTTTATGGTATTTTGTGGAATTTTCTTGAAATGAAAATAAAGACATTTGAAGCTTCGATTTATACCTTTCTTGGTTCATTTGATATACGTTGTTGTTAAAATTATGTTCTTCGTGTTTCTCTAATTGTTTTGGTGTAAAAATCAGTGTGATTAGAGATGATATGGATAGTGATCAACGACTACACCTTGAAGACTTTTCCTTTAGATATGTGCATTTTGAGTTGTTTTTTTTTTTCGTATCAGAATCTAGATATGTAATATACAAGATAGAGCGAGTATGGGAAATAGTTTGAGATTGAAATACAATAATGGCAAGTCACCCGTGATTGGTGGCCATCAGTTGGGGTCATCTTTTTAAAAATTAGATATAGTTCAAATACTTATGTGTAAATGTTTAAACTGTAACAGTTTTTGCTCTTTATGAATTCCTCCTTCACAAAATTTATTATAGTTTACAAATTGATTGCAAAATTTGTAAAAGTG
>JAMWEH010000445.1:0-24917 GCA_024721245.1 Mitragyna speciosa | reverse complement strand
TGTTTGATCTAAAAATCACAAAAGACAAAGTGTTTGTAGGGTTTTCAAAATTTTCCTTCTCTTTTGTTTTTGCTGATAAAAGGGTATTTATAGGCCACTTGTCTTGTTGGCCAAGAATGCTATAAAATAACGAAAACGCCACCAGTATTAAAAATGCTAATTTTATTTAAAAAATATTTTTTTAACCCTAAAATTAAAAATTAATACAAGGAATATGACAGCGATCTCTAAATTTTCAAAAATAATTCACAGTAGATTTCAAAAATAAAAACTAGAGCTCAAAATTGATAAAAACTCGCTCGAGGTGTAAAATGACGATTTTGCCTTTAGATAACAAAAATACACAAAAAATAGCTATTAGTCTCAAAAAATTATCAAAAATTAAAAGTAAGCTTAAAACATTAGAAAATGTCTTTTTGACTCAAAATTTTGACAAAAATTGAATTTAAGCTGTAAAATGACGATTTTGCCCTGAGACAATGAAAATTTACAAAAAAATAGCTATTGACCTCGAAAAATTACCAAAAATTAAAATTAAACTTAAAACACTATAAAATGCATTTTTGACTCAAAATTGGTAAAAAATGAATTTAATTTGTAAAATAACGATTTTGCCCTTGGACAATGAAAATTCACAGAAAAAATAGTAATCGTCTCTAAAAAAATCAAGAAAATTCAAAAACATGGTTAAAGAATTATAAAAATGAATTTGGAACTAAAAATGAGCTAAAATGGTATTCGCGAGGTGAAATTACCATTTTGCCCTTGTGCTGGTAAAAATATAAGGAATACCAATTAAATCCAAAAAAATTATAAGAAATTAAAAAATTCACATAAAAGTAAAAATATGAATTTAAAACCCCCAAAAGATGATAGAAAAATATTTACAGATAAAATTACTATTTTGCCCCCCAAATTATTGAAAAATTAAAATTTATCCCAAAAAGTACAAACATGCCCTTCCATGTTTGAAAATAAATGGTGTGTCAAAATTTCGGTGTCTACATCATGATATAATTATATTGAGTAATTCTTGTCTAATAGTTACTAAATAATGAGGATCCACTGTATTTATACGGTAATATGTGATTTATAAGAGTACACGATATAACGGTGTCACCAGCCATATATATCTTGATCATTCAATGTTTTCTTCTATTATTACTTAAAAAAAATGCCAGCCACATCATATGACATTAACCTATCAGGTATGTTGATGTTACTCGACATCACATGTGTTACATACAAAGTGATTAACTGCCTTCTTTCTAATCCAAACTAAGGTTTTAACAATCACTATGCCTATTCTGGATTATAATCTGGTGGAAGTTAAAAATTAATTAAAATTTATAAATTTAGTAGCTTTCCGAGGTAAATCTTACTATTTTTACAATTTATCTAAATTTGATGCCTTAATATCTATACTCATTTGTGAGTGTTATAGATTTGTTAATTTAATGTCTAGCGAATGGCACTACATGTCCTCAAGAATGGCCGTTGTTAGAAGCCCGGGTCTTTTTTGGCGACCTTCCTTCTTTAACAGGGCCCGTTTAGGCAATTGATCAATTCCTTTAATACTCTCTCTCCCTCTCTTTTTTCAAGAAATATGTACTTCGCCACCCTTAACAACATTTCCCTCGACCAAATCACGCAAAACTCTTCTCCATTTCTCCCTTGTTTCTGCCAAATAGATCATACATCCAAAAACCAAGTCGATTGGGTTCATTTCTTGAGATATCAGTTAGTTCACTTGCAAGAATTGAAGAGAATAAAATGGTGAAAAACCAGTGGTACCATCAGTGGAGAATAGGTGAAGTTGTGCATGTAATTTATGAAGATCATGATCAAGAAAATTCAAATGATCCTCCTGGTTTAGTTTGCTGTCAGAATAAAAGAACGAGACCAAAACTTCAGTATTTTCTTTTTCTTTCTGTTCTTTCTTGCTGCTTAATCTTGGCACTCCAGTTGCTCACCTGTCCTCCCTTATCCTCAACTTTTTCTCTCCTATGTATGTAAGCTTATCTTTTACTCTCTCAGTTGTTTTTTTTTTTTTTAGTTTGTCATCCTCTTTTGATCCTTTTGGTTCATTTTATTTAATGTCTTGGGGCGAATAATCATGCAGACTCATTGGGATTTGAAGATGATCAAAGACTTTTTTATGAAGCTGATGCAAATTCTCCCATTTCTTCAGCTGTTCCCAATGGTTGTCCTCTTTTTCTCTGTTTATACGAGTCTACTTGTTCAGTTCTGTTCTTTTACCGTGACAGTTACTAATATGAAGTTTTACGACAAATAGATACTATTTCCTAGATGTTTTGATTGTGGGGAGTTCATTTTTCATTTTTTTCCCCTTCGTTTCTTCTTTTTGTTGCTTTGCTTCCGATGTTTAATTATCATACCTCTTGATTTATTTCCCCAGTTTGATTTCAAGGTACTGAATACGCCCCTGGCAACATGCAGGTAAAATAATTTGTGACAGAAGTAACATCCGATCAGATATATGCATTATGAAAGGGGATGTGAGAACAGATTCTGCTTCCTCATCAATTTTCCTCTACACAGACAATGCCTTGAATGATTTCATATCATCCCCATCTGACGATGGTCATCGAAATGAAATAATGCAACGTCATAAAATCAAGCCGTATACTCGAAAATGGGAAACAAGTGTGACGAATAAGGTAGCTGAATTAGACCTCATTGCGAGAAAGAAAGGCTTAAATCAACAGAAATGTGATATTAAACATGATGTTCCTGCTATTTTCTTCTCAACGGGACACGATATCAATGATGGGATTTTGCCTTTGTACATCACTTCTCAGCAATTCGGAAAGAAGGTTCAGTTTGTCATTCTTGACCATAAAGAGTGGTGGCTAACCAAGTATGGTGATGTTCTTTCGTGACTTTCAGACTATCCAGTGATTAATTTTAGTATAAGAAAAAAGAACTCACTGCTTTCCTGAAGCAATAGTTGGCTTGAGAATCCACGATGAGCTCACGATAGACCCTTCAGTGATGGAAGGAAACAAGACAATTTGTGATTTTCATAATGTTCTAGACCGAGCTCATTGGCCGCGGATCAAAGGTCTAATTCAGGCCGAAGAACGTGAAGCTCGGTTGAAGAGGGACAAACGTGCTCTGTCACCGTCAAGAAAACAGGACTTGATGAAGCCAAAACTGGCTATCATATCTAGAAAAGGATCAAGGGAAATAAACAATAGTAAATTGCTGGTGAAAATGGCAGAGGAAATTGGATTTTCAGTGACAATTTTGAGGCCTAATCGAACTACAGAGCTCGCGAAATTGTATAAAGTTCTAAACTCAAGTGATGTTATGGTTGGAGTTCATGGTGCAGCCCTGACTTATTTTCTTTTTATGAAGCCTGGTTCTGTTTTCATACAAGTTATTCCTCTAGGGACGGATTGGGCAGCAGAAAATTGCTTTGGGGAACCAGCAAAGAAAATTGGTTTGAGGTACATTGGTTACAAAATCCTCCCAAGAGAAAGCTAATTGTTTGACAAGTATGACAAAAATGATCCTGTTTTAACTGATCCGGACAAAGCTACTAAGATGCGTTGGGAAATGACAAAGAAAATATATCTCGATCAACAAAATATTAATCTGAATCTTCCCAGATTCCGAAAACAGTTGCTTCTGGCATATTATTACTGTACTAATAAGAAGAAAGGGAATTTTAATCTTGATTCACAGTAATTTTGGCTTTGATGGTACTTGTTTGAAGGGATCCAAGATATTCTTTGCCTTTCTTTGTCAACTTTGTAATCAGCAAAACCAAAAACAGGGTGGGGAAACTGTTATGCTATACGAGATGTACATTCCCAGCAAAATAACAAGCAGTTCTATCCGTATATACCGAAAGTTTTGTAAAGAGCTTCGACCGCTTAGTTTCTGGTGAAATTTTGTTTATTACTTATTATGCATTCAACAGCTCTGGCATTGTATAGTTGGCGTCTTTTTAATTATATATCTGATTGGGGAAGTTTTTAGTTCATAACTGGATCATTAAGAAAGTGTTGGGGTGTTATTATGAATTTATCCAACCCGAGAATCTAAAGTCAGTTAAATGTTCTGTTAGTCCGCGTTTAATTTGGTTTATATTGTGCCTACTTGTAGAATATTAGTGCGATGAGTCTAGACGAGTCAAGTGTCTCATGAGTTCAGACTTGTGAAAATTAAAGTACTCAAACTTGCAGTTTGTAAGCTTCATTTTGGACTCAACTAGACGAGTTAATGGAAGAACTTGAGCTCAACTCGCTTGTAGCCCTAGGTTTTAGATTGAATTTGGACTATTATGAGTTGAGATATGATTTGGGCCTTAACTTATATGTATTTATTTCTTGATAAAGGAGATAAATAAAATGGAGATACTCTTAAAATAACTATTTATTTCTTTTTCTCGGGGCCTCAAAACGACTTCTGAACTATTATTCCACGGTATGTCATGCTTTGATTTTTTCAAAATGCCAAATTGGTCATACTCGATGTCATACTCACACCGGTTGTTGCATTGCAAGTGATCAATGAGGATTGAGTATAATCCAAGAAATACGTCAGGCGACTGATGTAGAAATTCAAAATCTTTTGATCCTAATTGGTGAAGGAAATGCATATGATTGCATAATTATAGTCAAATAATTTATCTAAAGAACTGTATCGTAGAAAAATATCATCCAATAATTAGAATAGCGTACAACCAAATTGTAATCATCGTTATATATATATATATATATATATATATATATATGCAATATTGTTGAGTCCACTCGTTTACGAGATATATTAGCCCTCAGTTGTAATTTTCATCGATTGAATCCAAATGCGTATGAATTTACTGTTAAGAGAAAGAATATCGGGAAAATATTCTTCTGTATTCTATATCCACTGATACAATAGCCTATTTATAGGCATATACAAGTAAGAGGTTCAATGAACCTTAAGCAACAATAAATAAGTTTAAAACTTAGTCTATCCAAATCATATCATAATCTAATCATATCCTAATTTATGATTAGAAATTTGATCACTAACATATTTACAACTCACAAAATTCCCCCTCAAGTTGGTGCGTATATGTCTCACATGCTCAATTTGCCAAGTGAGTTGTAGAAAATTTTGATCGATACTAGCTTTTGTCATTACATCAGCCAGCTAATCTTCTGACTTGACGAATGGAAGCCGCATCACCTTATCTTCAAGATTTTGTTTTATAAAGTGTCGATCCACTTCAATGTGTTTGGTACGGCCTATGTTGGACTGGATTATGACTGATATCAATAGTTGCTTTATTGTCACAAAACATAATTCCTTTCAATTTTTGGAGCAAAGTGGATATCAGTCATCAGCTTTCTAAGCCATAAAAGCTCATGCACACCCTTAACCATCTCTCTGAATTAGGGTTCTGCACTCAATAATGCCACTACCTTTTGTCATTTACTCCTTCAATTAACTAGATTACCGCCGACAAATGTGAAATAGCCTAATATCGATTTCCTATCGGTAGCATCACCTACCCAATTGACATCAGTGTAACCTTCAATGTTGGGATGATTGTTCTTGGAGAACAGAAGACTTTCCCATGTCAAGATTTTAACTACCGAAGGATCTTGATTACTGCTTCCATATGCTGATCACTAGGAGTATGCATGAATCGATTAACTATACTGACAGCATAAGCAATATTAGGACGTGTATGAAAAAGATAAATCAGCTTACCAACTAATCATTGATATTTTCTCTTTATCAATTGGCTTCTGATCTAAACATTCTCCAAGTATATGATTCTAAGCCATCAGCGTCTTAACTGGTTTATAGTCTAGTAATCCAATTTTGTATCGATCTTGCCACCTCAATCCCTAAAAAATATTTGAGAATTTTCAAGTTCTTCATCTCGAACTCAACTACTAGTTGATCTTACATATTAGAAATCTCCTCTTCATCATCTCTTATGATAATCATATCATCAACATAGATTATCAGAGCTATTACCTTTCAAGCTGATGCTTCAACAACAATGTGTGATCTTTCGTTACTCTGCCGATACCCATATTTCTTCATGGCTAAGGTAAATCGAGCCAAATCAAGCACGTAGTGACTGTTTCAATCTATAAAGAGTCTTTTATCAGCTTGCATACGGCATTCCCATTTGGAAAAGTAAGTGTAACTTGATGGAATGTCCATGTACACCTTCTCTTCAAGATCACCACGTAAGAAGGCATTCTTTATATTAAACTGATACAACAACTAATCTAGATAGGTTGCAAGAGACAATAAGACACTGACTGTCTCCAACTTTGCTATTGATGAAAAAGTCTCTTGATAATTGATTACGTATGCCTGTGTATACCCTTTTACCACAAATCGCGCCTAATATCGATCTATTGTAACCATTAACCTTATACTTAATTGGAACTACCCATTTGCATCCTACTATTTCTTACCCATTTGAATCCTATTATTCTCTTTCTTTTTGCAATAGGACTAAAACCTAGGTGTCATTTTTATGCAATGCTGATATTTTCTCTTTGATGGCTTGAGTCCAATCTGGATCGGTAATAGCAGCATACACATTGTTCTGAATATCAGGTGATAACACATTATACACAAAAGCCTCCAGAGGTTCCGATAATCAATAAGTTAAAACATAATTGGCAATGGGATACTTGGATTGTTTGGCATAACTTTCTAGAGAATATCAATTTCGTGGCTTGTCACAATTGGACTTGTCGAGTAATACATATGTACTAGTAATATCCAAATCAATAGTAGGAGTATCAGAAGTACTTACGTTAGGAATATTCTGAGGAGATTGATGGTCAAAGTACTAAGAGAAAAAAGATTATATCAGTAGCCATCAAGAAACATATCTGCTGCAACCTCATCAGGAATATCACCTATTGAAGAATCAGATTTACCACCATCTGTAATATGAGAATCAACAAGTAAATCGTAAAGAGATCAGTATGTCAGTCTCATCAGTATTCAACCATGATGACCATACCAATCCCAGTCAAGTCTGTGACTTACTTGTTCCTTATCTCCCCTTGAAGTGAAGAATTGAATATTGAAGAGAAAAATATCTCCAATTTCACGAATGTAATATCCACCGTTTCATACATCTTATGGGTGGTTAGATCATAACACCGATAATCCTTCTTGTGCACGGCATATCCTAAGAAGACACAACGGACAGCACAAGGATCTAACTTATTTTGTTGGTTCTTGTGCAAATGTACAAATACCATAAACCAAAAATCCGTGCTAGAATCATTAGCACAAAAGGTAAAGTGAAGTGTTGAGCTAGACTCTGCAGTGGAGTTTAAAAGTTCAAGGCTTTTGAAGGTAACTGATTTAGCAAGTAGACTGTTGTTGTGCCCATATCAGGCCAATATCGACGTAGAACATTTGCACTAATCTAGTACTGCTCTTGCCAGTTTCCAATATGTGCTGATTCTTCCTCTCAGGCACTTCATTTTGTTGCGGAGTTTGAGTATAGGATATTTCACGTATGAGACCGTTAGCATTGAATGAACTCTTGCAAGTGATCGATTATCATATTCACCACCGTTATTCAGACAAAAGGACCTTGATATACTTGAAAACTGCATTCGAATCATTAGAAAGAATGATTTAAAAGTATATGATATTTCATTCTTATTAACAAACAAATATATTAATAAGAAAGAGATGACGAATTTAAAAGCAATTAAGCATATTTTAAGGTGTTTAGGATAGTGTTTTTGGATTATATTATCAAAATGAACTTGTTTTGTTATGAAAAATATAAACACAAGGAGGTGTAAGTATAATTTTAAGAACCTGAGGGGAGGGGAGTGTAATTATGACAAATCCTCAAGGGAGGTATGTGAAATTATCCCTTTGGATAATAAGGGGTTTGAACATTTAGGGTTTGATAGTCTCCATAAATTAACAAATGTTGTTAAGTGGCAAACTTTTTGGGCCCAATATTTTTAGTTACAATTGGAGCTACATTGGATATAAAACAGGTTGATATTTGAAACTAAATTAGCCTAAAGCAAAAGAATTGAATGACAAATTTGGGCCAACTTATCAGATACATTTTTTCAATGCAAAGAAGCCCAAAATATTAGTTTTCAAATCGAAAAGACAACTTAATACCAAATAAATTCTAATTTTCACCTTTAAATTTTACACTAATTCTCACTTGCACACCAAACTTTAATAAGAGACACTTTGTACCTTAAACTCTTCAACTCATTCCACTTTGGTCGATGAATTTAACAATTCTCACTTTCATACTAGACTTTTCAGTTTTTTTGAATTCGCCCTTTTCTTTTAGCAATGTTTTTGCTAGCATGTCTCCTATTCTGATAGTGTAATTATCTGGGCAGTAATATCCAACGAAAACTATCATTATCTCCTCAAGCACCTATGCAAATATTTATGCTTTTTTTTTCCTATCCTTCTCTCCCATCAGTGCTATTATGATTTAGTTATTTCACTTCCAATTAGTTATCAGTTCATTTTTTACCTTCTGAATAAAACACACAACAGGTCTGCTAGTTTTTATCTTCCAACCCTTCTTATCAGGCGGCAATATGGCCTCCTATTTATCAATGGTCCTTCCATCTCCAACTCTAAATTCTTTACTCCTCTTTCTAGTAATGTCCATAGCTGAAAGAACTCTTCCAAATCCATGAATCACCAGGTTTGATTTTCATCTTCCAAATTGATGCACCTTTCTTGGTATTTAGCTTTCAAAATTTTGTTCATTAACATATTAAGTCTTTATGAGAATTCACTAGAGTTGTTTAGCTAGTAAGGAGTTATTAAAATACTGACGGCCTCTAAAGTTCAAGCCACCTTTTCTATTCTACTCTCTCAGTTCATCCAATGCAATTCTTTTCTCCCCATTTGTCTGTTACCACAAAAGAGTTGGACACTGATTTCCTTGTAGAGATCCTTGTAAATTTTCTTAGGCAGTTTGAACATGCAATTGCCAGGACAGTTGATTTCAGCAACACTTCTTTCTTACTTGGTTCAACTGCTTGCCTTTCCATCCTTGCAATTTGCTAGTCATATTTTCTCTAATATAATCATGGACATTTGTTTTTGGTTTGCCAATCACCAAAGGTAATCCAAAATATTTGCTCTGCTTGGCATGCTCATGTTGTTTAGTCCTTCATGTTGACTGACGAAATGCATTTCACAATTTGTTTTATTCTCAAGGGCTAGAAGCCCATTTTTTGCATTATTTTTACCAGAGAGGTCCATTCTACTCGGATCATGAATATCAAGCGAGTCAACTTTCAAGACCACATAAGCCTCCCCAAGACAAGACAATTTTTTCAATATTATTTTGGAACTTTCCTTGCGCATATTTTTCAATTCATCTTTCTATACTTCTCAACTCTCACATGTATTATATCCCAAAGATTGTTGCTGTATTATTCTCTCAATAAAACTCTAAAACAAAGTAATCTATCATTATTTTCACATCATAATCTCCCAATTGTTTTGCGTCTTTGCAGGTTTATTTCCTATTAAAGAATCTCTATTAGACGTAATATATTTGTGACCATTTTTCTCCCACATGACGCCTCAATGAAAATTGATAAAATACTATTTGAAGAATATCTATTCAATCCTACACATAAGAGAACCTTTTTGCATTCTTGCAGTTAAGATCCATTATTAAAAAACTGGAGCACATGCCACTGGCCAAGGGAGATTACATGAGAATAATAATGGCATTTTCTCTTCTGAAAGTGAGAATGAATATGTCATCAGATGCCAGTCTTGCCATTCATGTGCTATGTTCAGGTATGCACACCATATTCTATTTTATGGCAGCAGGAGAATGTCCTTTTTTTTTTGAAGTAATGACAATAGCAGAAAACATTTCGTCTATCTATTACCATAAATTAAAAAGTTCAAACCAATACACAGCATATAAAATTTCAATTTTTTGTGAAGGAACAGAACATTTGTACTCTCTCTCTCTCTCTCTCTCTCTCTCTCTCTCTCTCTCTCTCTCTCTATATATATATATATATATAAATATATATGTTTATGATATTTATGCTTTAAAGAAATATTATTGTAATAAATTTGACCAAGTTTTAGAATTCAGGTTGTGAATCTTAATTAATTTTTGTCAATCTTTATCGGTTGACATATTAGCGTGTAAATATAGCACACTGACTGGTATTATTTCGGGGTGCTACTTTCTGGCATGAGCCAAAAACACGACACGAATCTAATCTGAAAATAGTGGGTTTTGATTTAAGCTTGGCAGGTTCGGGTCGAAATTGGGTCGGACCCAACTAACCCGCAAAGAAAATAGGTCAAGTTTGGGTCGACTCGCGAACCAAAAAAAAAACTAACAGTTAGTAGCTTTATTTTATCCATTCATATTCCAACACAAATTTCACCCATTGGATAATTAATCAAGCATATTGTAAGCGAAATTAAGAATTCTACCTAGGTCTATGAAGAGTAAATTGTAAGAGAAATTAAGTATATGTTATGTGTGACTTTGATATTAGTGTGTGTAAAAAATGTGTTTGAACCTTTTGTGTGTGAAAAGTGTGTGTTAATCTCTTTTCTTCTTCTCCTCCTTTCCCTTTTCTTCTTCTTCTCCTACCTCTTGTTTTCCCCGGATTTGCGGGTCGACCAACCAATCTATATTAAGTCGTGCTCAGGGTTGACCCTTCATGGGTTAGCGGGTCGGCGGGTCGGGTTCAGGTTGGCGAGTTTCCTATTATACTTGGGTTTCAACTCAACCCGCCAACCCGAAACCGACCCGATTGCCACCTCTATTATTATTTAGTGTTACTCTCTCTCCCTCTTTCTCTCTTTCTACCCAATCTATTATTATCTAGGCATCCTTAAAGAGTAAAGTATCTTGTGTGAGTTGTCTTAGGATAAAGAAAACTTCAACTGTTCCCTGTTGAATTCTTTAACAGAATTTTTGGATAGAAAAGTAAGGTTCCTATGTTCAAACATATATTTGCTGTCAATTAATAATTTTGATTGAATTTTCACCAAATGACATCCAAGTCATATGTTTGATTTACAGCTAATTAAATTACAAATATAGGATTAATATAAATTTTGTATTATTGGTTAGAACAATATAAAATGAGCATAGTTTAGATGTTTACATTGTACAAGGATACAATATTACAAGTGAACTTTCTAACAAAATATTTACCTAAAACTAAATAAAGGCAGTTCCACTCTCTGGATGGCGTTTTTCATGGCTTTGTTTATTTGGTATGGTTTTTTAAAAATATTTTTTAAAAATTCTAAATAAATTTTTTTTAATCATCTTTCTATCTCGAATACACATCAACTAACAAGAATTTTAAAAAATGTTACAGTGATATTTTTGAAAAAACATCCCATAAATAAACCATCCAAATGAAGTCAAATTTTTCCATAAGCCTACCATGCATGAGAAACTGAAAACAAGGACTTGAAAATTTTAAATATCTTAGTCACTTGCCAAATTGTAAATTTGGCCCATCATTAGCTAGAATAATATCAAGTGGATACAAGTAATTTTCAAATTTATTAATAAAAAGAAAAAGATAATGATGCAGTTATTTGTCAATTTTTTGCGTTTTGAAGCGTACACGGAAAATAGGTTCTTTCTTTTTCTCTCTTTTTCAGGATAGAATGGATTTATCAAAACTTGGCCAAGTCAAGCACTTGGTTTGACAAAATAAATTGACATATACTTAATTACTCGGAAAGATAGAACACAAAGTTTCCTATCAAAATTTTCCAATCTTCTTAATAAACATATTAATTTTTGTTTTTTGTTTGTAAAGCATTACTTGGGATATCATTCACATAATTTAAACAGATGTTATGGTATTAAATTTTGGAACTTTTTTATTTCATTGGTTATAATATGGCACTTGTAATAATTTGAATTACCAACGTTATTCTCTGCCTTATACCTTGTATTTTCAAAAACGGTTTAAGAAGTCTTGAAATGAAAATTCTTGAAAGTATATCCTAAAGTTCAAAATTGGTATTTATAGTAGAGGTTTAAGACTAAAAACAATTCTGGAGAAGAATATTTCAGGCTGAGCTTTAAATTTTAGAGATAGAAATAGTGATCAAGAAAATAGTAAAATGATTTTTAACTTCATACCTCAGATTATTTTATGCCCTGGAATTATCTACCCAAAAAAGATAAAAAAAAAAAGATATCTTTTAGATTATAATTTTATGAATCAAGTGGTGTCTCTATTATATTGCGTGCATCTCAAATTAATTGATTGGAATTCATCCCAAGAATTAAAATAAGGATGACAATAAAATTTGCAATGTGGACTTATGCGCAATATCATAATAAACTTTTGGAATTTTCTCAGTATTCCGAGATCTAATTCGACTTCCTAAACTTGAAAAACGTTTTGGTAAACGTTGAGTTTCTTATTAATGAAAGTTATTTTTATTTTCACCTAGAGTAAGCATTTCATGCTAGCCAAAAAGTGAAACACAATTAATCAATAGTAATGCATTTATTGGAAGTAAATATATATATACATATATATATATATATATATATTCATACTCCCTATTTAGCTTCTTGTACACACTTTTGGTATTTATTAGTACAAAATATTTCGCTTGAAAGGTGTATAAGAAGTTAATATGGATGTATAGATTTACACTGATTAGCTTGACATAATACTATTACTTGAATTGGATTAACTTGATTGGTCTTTTACGTCTTTGTGGTTAACCCATTTTGAATCTCCTTGAACAATTCATTACATTATCTGTCTGCATATATTTCAAAATATTGATCCAATCTGACTCCAAAATTGATAATTATTATTACATGCCTTAGAATCTTTATTATTTTGCATTAAGCATACTTTTTAAACACTTAACAACTAGTTGCCCAAAATTTTGTCATGTGTGGGGAGAATAATCTCTTTTGACTTACATTTATAAACTTTTGGAACACACTACAACAATTAATTGAAATTTGTGAAGAAAAAGTTTTTGGAATATATTAGAATCAACTAATAAATTTTCTCAAAAATGAATTATGTTACTTTTTGAACATTTTCATAAAATATATGTTTTTACCATCTACATGTTTTCTCACCCATTTTTACTCCTTTAGCTGAAAAAAGGAAATTAAAATGGCAAACCATTTCAAAGTTGGCTCTAGTGAGGTGTACTAAGCCGTGGAGCTCCCCATTCCAAGGAAAAACGCCAGACAACCAACAAGGTATGCATGCCTCTAAGGCTAAGGGAATTTGTTCTGTGGTTAATGTCGTTAGGTTACACTATCAGATAGTATATTAATACTAATTACATTCTACCAAATAGAAGAGGTGGATCCTTCGTACCTACTACTCGTCAAGGAAGAGTCATTTACTTATTTGGTGGGACGTGATTAGTATTGGTATACTACATCTCATTGTACTTTGAGTATTAAATATTTTTTGATTTCTTATCAAAAAATATTACTTCTTTTTTCTCATTTTTTGTGTTATGCTTCCTATTTTTGCCTTTCGAAATAAGTGTAGTGAATCTAAAAATTGCAATTTTATTCTTCTTGTATAATTTACAAGAAAAGAATAATGAAATCATGGACAAAATTCAATTCCTTTAATTGTGTATACTTTGATAATGACATATAAAATAAGACAAATTGACTGGTCAATGGTACTTTGATCATAACATAAAATAAAACAAATTGACTTAATCGTACTTTGATCAAGACGTATAAAATAATACAAATTGGCTGGTTAATGTTCATGGTATACTTTGTTATACGCCGAAATAGGTGTATTACTACAATCATATCTCATGATATAATTATATTGAGTCATTCTAGTCTAATAGTTGCTAAATAATGAGGATCCATTGTATTTATATGGTAAGATGTGACTTATAAGAGTACACGATATAACCGTAGTCAGCAGCCATATATATCTTGATCATAGCAATGTTTTCTTCTATTAATACTTTTTTAAAAAAATGCCAGCCACATCATATGACATTAACCTATGAGGTATGTTGATGTTACTCAACATCGCATGTGTTACATACAAAGTGATTAATTGCCTTCTTTTTAATCGGAACTAAGGTTTTAATAATAACTAAGGCCTATTCTAGATTATAATATGGTGGAAGTTAAAAATTAATTAAAATTTATAAATATAGTAGCTTTTGGCGGTAAACCTTACTATTTTTACAATTTATCTAAATTTGTTGACCTAATATCTATACTCATTTGTGAGTGTTTAGATTTGTTAATTTAATATCTACGAATAGTACTACGTGTCCTCAAGAATGGCCGTTCTTGAAGCTCCGGTTTTTTTTTGCCACCTTCCATTTTTAAAAAGGCCCTTTTAGGCTGTGTTTTTAAACTCGGACCGGACCGGCCGGTCGAACCGGTTGAACCGGGAACCGGCCAAGTGTCCGGTCCGAGTTAGAATAAAAACTCGGTTTTCTAAAACCCGGTCAAACTCGGTCAAAAATCGGGTTTGACCGGGCAAAACCGGAAACCGGAAACCGCTCAGGTTTTTTTTTTTTTTTTTTACAAATCTAGCCACATTAATGCTCCACACTTCATTAGATATGGGTCCTTATACATGTTTGTGGGCTTCTATATTCATTGTTTGAAAAAAATAGATTCCAACAATTATTTGTTTTTGAGTTTTGACAATGATATGGGCCCATTAACATACATCCAACAAATGAACATCAATGCTAAATCAGTACATGATTTTTATTTGCTTGGCCCAATTATCGGTCAAAAGGCAACCAACTTCTTTGACCAATTACAAAATATTAGTGGTGCCTCACTTCTACTTCTTTATACTAATTATATTAAAAAGTGAATAATTTGAGTCCATTATATTTATTGCTAATTTTTTCAATTCAATGCTTTTTTAACTATTAATAGCAAGATATTAGAATGGTTATTGAGGGTATTTTGGCTATAATTTTTTGGACTAACAACTAAAATTAAGAAAAAAATTAGTAAGTGTATATATGTGTTATATATATATATATATATATAATATTTATGACGTCATCCGGTTCGACCCCGAATCGACCCCCGGTCGAACCCATTGACCCTTGACCCCTGAGCTCAGCCGGGTCGATACCCGGTCCGAGTCTGAAAACATAGCTTTTAGGCAATTGATCAATTCCTTTAATACTCTCTCTCCCTCTCTTTTGTCAATAAATATGTACTTTGCCACCCTTAACAACATTTCCCTCTTCCAAATCAAGCGAAACTTCCTTCTCCATTTTTCCCTCGTTTCTGCCAAATAGATCATAAATCCAAAAACCTAGTCGATTTTGTTCATTTCTTGAGATATCAGTTAGTTCACTTTGCAAGAATTGAAGAGAAAAAAATGGTGAAAAACCACAGGTACCATCAGTGGAGAAAAGGTGAAGTTGTGCATGTAACTTATAAAGATCATGATCATAAAAATTCAAATGATCCTCTTGGTTTAGTTTGCTGTCAGAATAAAAGAACGAGACCAAAACTTCTGTATTTTCTTTTTCTTTCTTTTCTTTCTTTCTTTCTTTTCTTTCTTGCTGCTTAATCTTGGCACCTCAGTTGCTCACCTGTCCTCCCTCATCCTCAACTTTTTCTCTCCTATGTATGTCAGCTTATCTTTTTCTCTATTAGTTTTTTTTTTTTTAATTTGCATACTCTTTTGATCTTTTTAATTCATTTTATTTAATATCTTGGGCGAATAATCATGCAGACTCCTTGGGATTTGAAGATGATCAAAAACTTTTTTCTGAAGCTGATGCAAATGCTCCCATTTCTTCAGCTGTTCCCAATGGTTGAGTTTTCTTTAAATTCCTCTTTTTCTCTGTTTATATGTGTCTCCTTGTTCAGTTTTGTTCTTTTATCGATGAAAGTTACCAGTTTGAAGTTTTACGATAAATAAATACTATTTCCTATATGTTTTGATTGTGGGGAGTTCATTTTTCATTTTTTTCCCTTCGTTTCTTTTTGTTGCTTTGCTTGCACTGTTGAATTATCATACCACTTGTTGATTTATTTCCCCAGTTTGATTTCAAGATATTGAATATGCCTATGGCAACATGCAGGTATAATAATTTGTGACAGAAGTAGTATCCGATCGGATATATGCATGATGAAAGGGGATGTGAGAACAGAGTCTGCTTCCTCATCAATTTTCCTCTATACAGACAATGACTTGAATGATTTAATATCATCCCCATCTGACGATGGTTATCGAAATGAAACAATGCAACGTGATAAAATCAAGCCGTATACTCGAAAATGGGAAACAAGCGTGATGAATAAGGTTGCTGAATTAGACCTCATTGCGAGAAAGAAAGGCACAAATCAACAGAAATGTGATATTAAACATGATGTTCCTGCTATTTTCTTCTCAACTGGAGGCTATACTGGCAATGTTTATCACGATATCAATGATGGGATTTTGCCTTTGTACATCACTTCTCAGCATTTCAGAAAGAAGGTTCAGTTTGTCATTCTTGACTATAAAGATTGGTGGCTAACCAAGTATGGTGATGTCGTTTCACGACTTTCAGACTATCCAGTGATTACTTTTAGTAAAGAAAAAAGAACTCATTGCTTTCCTGAAGCAATAGTTGGCTTGAGAATCCACAATGAGCTCGCGATAGATCCTTCAATGATGGAAGGAAACAAGACGATATTTGATTTTCGTAATGTTCTAGACCGAGCTTATTGGCCGAGGATTAAAGGTCTAATTCAGGCCGAAGAACGCGAAGCTCGGTTGAAGGGGGACAAACGGGCTCTGTCACCGTCAAGAAAACAGGATTTGATGAAGCCAAAACTGGCTATCATGTCTAGAAAAGTATCAAGGGAAATAAAAAATGAGAAATTGCTGGTGAAAATGGCAGAGGAAATTGGATTTTCAGTGACAATTTTGAGGCCTGATCGAACAACAGAGCTTGCGAAATTGTATAAAGTTCTAAACTCCAGTGATGTTATGGTTGGAGTTCATGGTGCAGCCCTGACTTATTTTCTTTTTATGAAGCCTGGTTCTGTTTTCATACAAGTCATTCCTCTAGGGACGGATTGGGCAGCAGAAAATTACTATGGGGAACCAGCAAAGAAACTTGGTTTGAGGTATATTGGTTACAAAATCCTCCCAAGAGAAAGCTCATTGTTTGATAAGTATGACAAAAATGATCTTGTTTTAACTGATCCAGACAGAGCCACTAAGATGCGTTGGGAATTGACAAAGAAAATATATCTTGACCAACAAAATATTAAGCTGAATCTTCCCAGATTCCGAAAACAGTTGCTTGGGGCATATTATTACTGTACTGGTAAGAAGAAAAGGAATCTTAATCTTGATTCACAGTAATTTTGGCTTTGATGGTACTTGTTTGGAGGGATCAAAGATATTCTTTACCTTTGTCAACTTTGTGACTAGCAAACGCAAAAACAGGGTAGGGAAACTGTTATGCTATACAAGATGTACATTCACAGCAAAATAACAAACAGTTCCATCCGTATATACGGAAAGTTTTGTAAAAAGCTTCGACCGTTTAGTTTCTTGTGAAATTTTGTTTATTACTTATTATGCATTCGACAGCTCTGGCATTCTATAGTTGGTGTCTCTTTAATTATATATCTGATTGGGGAACTTTTTAGTTCATAACTGGATCATTAAGAAAGTTTTGGGGTGTTATTATTAATTTATCCAACCCGAGAATCTAAAATCAGTGAAATGTTCTGCTTAGTCCGCGTTTAATTTGGTTGGTATTGTGCCCACTTGTAGAATATTAGTGCAATGAGTCGAAATGAGTCAAGTATCTCATAAGTTCAGACTCGTGAAAATTCAAGTACTCAAACTTGGCAGTTTGTAGCTTGATTTTGAACTTAACTAGACGAGTTAATAGAAGAACTTGAGCTCAACTCACTTGTAGCCCTTCGAGTTGGAATTTGGACTATTATGAGTTGAGATATGATTGAGGGCTTAACTTATATGTATTTATTTCTTGATGATACAAGGAGATAAATATAATGGAGAGACTCTTTAACATAACTATTTATTTCTTTTTCTCGGGGCCTCAAAATGACTTCTGAACTATTTTTCCGCGGTATGTCATGCTTTGATTTTGTCAAGATGCCAAATTGGTCATACTCGATGTCATACTCACACCAGTCGTTGCATTGCAAGTGATCAATGCGGGTTGAGTATAATCCAAGAAATACGGCAGGCGACTGATGTAGAAATTCTAATCTTTTGATCCTAATTGGTGAAGAAAATGTATATGATTGCATAATTATAGTCAAATAATTTATCTGAAGAACTATATCGTAGAAAAATATCATCCAATAATTAGAATAGGGTACAACCAAATTGTAATCATCGTCTTAATATATTTACACACACACATCTATATATATATATATATATATATATCTATTATTACTATATAATATATTCATGTTTCTTCCTTTTTTTGTGATTCCTAATCTACCCTTGTATAATTCTATTATTCCTAATCTACCCTTAATCACTTAGAATTATAATTACATCACAACTTTTGAAAACAAACCAACCCTAAAGATAAATTCCTAACATAATAAGATACAATTTTAATTGCATTTGAACTCTGAAAATTGAAGATACAACTCTAATTGCATTTGAATTCTAAAAATTGAATATTTCTTAACAAACTCATATTCCGTTAAATCACTAAAACATCTGAAACTACCTTCAGATTAAATAAGCTCTACTTAGATCACGTGAGTATTTGAAGATACAATTTTAATTACATTAGAACTCTAAAAAAGTGAATATTTATTAACAAACTCTTATTTCATTAAATCACTAAAACATCAAATGGAGTCCTAGCATAAATATACCCTGTCAAAGGTTTCTTCAATCTGTCGGTAATTAGATTTGTATTTTTTTCTTTTTTTTTATGTTTTAATTTGATCTTGTTATCAAATTGTTCAACAAACTTGCATAAACTTTTATGTTATTTCGTGTTAGAAGGTGGAAGTAATGTTCTAAATATGTTGAGAGCTGTTGCAAATTCTCAAATTAGTTAATGTTTGGATGGATCGGTGAACGGTTTGCCAAAGATGATGTAGTTATATAAATGGTTTTAGAATTTTAGCCGCTCAAGTTGGCGGTTGGAAATTAAAATATTGTGCATTATCACCCCTTTAATCAATTGATTACATTTAATTACGATGGTACCGGATACCTGTTACCTATTGTGATTTAGTCACTTGGCTAGGATGCTGCAACTAATGTTATTGAGATTTGTTGGACCACATAATCTGTCCCAGCCATCACCTCAAGAGCCACACAACAAGGAGTACCCACCACACCAGACATTAGTTGTTCATCATGAACAAACTCTACTAAGCCGAAATCAGCTAGCTTTAGCTCATACTTGTCGTTAAATTGAAACTCAAAATGCAGTAACTTTAAAGAAAGAAAGATTGACAAATTGAATAGTTTTATTCATGTAGATGTGACTTCCTTGTGATGAAAGAACAAGCCATGACTTCCTTGTGATAAAAGAACAAGCTAAAAGGTCCAATGTCAGGCAAAAAGCTAGGTTTACTGGAGCTTCAAAACCTTCTTCTACGGTTAAGTTTCCAATGTTGCAATTTAAGTTTCACCAAAAATCTCGGTGAGCTATTCTTAAGCTGTGACATTGGGCTATTGCCTCCATTAGTGGCCTCTGTAGATAATTAGAAATATTTGCAGATAATTAGAAATATTTGCATGACAGATTAGTATCTAGGAACTAACAAGCTTGCTAATGAAAATATTAAAATGAACAACATTCATATTGTTGATATTGTTTATGAGTAGCATTGTAGAAATCTAAAAAAGGTAATTTTGATACTTATTATACACTCCAAATTAACACATTCCTTGCCAAAATTGAAATATTTCTAGACATTAAGACATATGCGAAACCCCAACATCAAAGTACAACAGTTTTGGTTTGCGCCTAACCTACCGCTAAAACATATGAAGAATCTCATACACCTAAAGTTAATGTGCGACTGGACATTCAAAGCAAAACACAAATTACTTTCTTTTCATTTCTCTGTCAAAATAAATCATACTCTGAAAGCTTTGATAAAATTTTCACTCCCATCAATCACTGTTCCAAAATAAGTAAACCTAAAATATACAATAATATGTAAATAGAGAGAACAAAAGAATATTATACATGAAAAGTAGTAAATCCCAAACAAAACTGACCTATTAGATTCATTTTCTAAACTAATTAGTATGAGCCATTAGCAGACTACAAAAAAATGTGCAATTAATTAAACATTTAACTTATGCAAAAATATCAATATTTAACTATATGATGATGATCATTTTAGATATCTAAAAGCAAAAAAAGAATTCACAAACCAAAAAAATTCTAATGTGAAGCTCTTAGTGGAAATTCTAATGTGAAGCTCTTAGTGATATTACTATGAATACATCGAGGTGTATGTATAAGGTTATTGAATAATTTTTTTTTTTTGTATTTTTCTCCCCTTTCAATTTCTCCTCAACTTCTTCTAGCTTTCGCATGCAGATATCAAGTCTAAAGTTCTTTTTTCTTTACTATCTCTATATTTGGTGTATTTTATATTTTGCTTTTACTTTTACAAATTTGGTATACATTTCAAAGCTTTGGATTTTTATATTTGCTTAATTAATTTGGAATAGGGGTGAATCGCCATTATAGATGATACAGAAGGATTCTTGAGGATAAAATTCTTTCTTTTTTTCTTTTTCTTTTTCTTTTTGTGCTTGCCTCTTTTTTTATTTTTCCTGTTTAGAAAAACTAACACAAAAACCTCACTCTTCTTCTTCTTCTACCTCTTCTTTTTTTTTTTTTTTAATCTTTCTATTCTATATTGTCATAATGTACTTAGTTAAAGATTTAAAAATCCAAAACAATAATATGTTTGAACAAATTTATGAAAAAGATACATGCATATTTAATTGAATAATATAAGTTGTTAAAAAAATTAGCATCTAAGGGCAATGGCTTTATGTGGTAGAATGTAATCAATCAATGTCATTCATAAATATGTGGAAAGAAATTGATGATAAAAACTCCAAGACAATATGATTTGGCTTAATTGTTTTCTTTGTTTCTTATAATTAGGCTCCATTGTAACAACTATTAATTATTATATCAAACAATAGAGATTTGGCAATGTATCTAGCCTAATATATTTTCGTAATTTATATGCACAAACAAATTAACTAGAATGGGGATAAAAAAAATTAATGAAAAAATTCTAATTCATTAGTATTGAGTTTTATATTTGCTATATGCATTATTTATGAAAGAGTATCAAATTTAAATTTCCCACCAAATTTTAATATATGAGTTGATGATTGGGTATAACCAATTAAAAAGATTTGATTGTAGAAAAGGAGAGAACAAGGAACAAGGTGGCCTTTGAGGATATTTGAGAAATGATAAGAACTTTGGACTATTTTGGGCATTTACAAACTTTGGAGCTTATGAATATCAATCGAATGGTACTCTTAATGTGTTAAAAGCCTACATAGGCTTGCTATATATAGACTATGTTTTTTTATATTAAGTATTTCATTAATATGTTTGCTTTCAACAATGTGTCAAAAGTATCTAGATTAGAGTTACAGTTAGCACATAGGCTTGCTTAAACTCTAATATTATATGACTCTATGTTCTTTAATATATTTCATGTTTTATTTCAAAAAAAAAAAAGTCTACAACTTATATGTTGTATTTTTTTGGTCCCACTAACTATTATAAGTTGCGTAGACACACTCGCACGTTAAGAAAAAAATGTGGAGGTTAAAACAAGTATAAAAAAAGACCAAGTGAACATGTAAAATAACATCCTTGGTAGCCATTCATAACATAAGCAATTAAATCAGAATTTCCTCAGCATTACTATAGATAGAGGAATCTGAGGATATTAATGTAATTTGTTTTTGATGAATAATATAAGATTGGAGTAATAGCTTACTATTAGCCAACATAAAACTAAAAATTATAATAATAGATAGTTCTTTACCATGCATGTAGAAGTGATATACTAATGTAAAAAAAGAAAAAAATTATTCTTTATTGGAAAATAGTGAAATAAATTATATGTTAGCACAAAAATAATCAATAATTATATATTGATTACTAATTAATTAGAAAATGATAAAAATAAATCCAACAAAGTAGTAGTTGTTTACCAAGAGAAGAACATAAAGATTGAACAAATATTCAAAGTAAACTTGCTATGGTAAAAGAAAAACTCCATATGATAAGTTAACCATAATTGTTAAGATTTAATCATTTGTTATATAAGTAACTAAAAAGTAGTTTGCAAATTTTACTTTATTCAATCCAATGTCTTTATTAGTCTAATTACTCCAAGATTTTTAGATCATTTATCAATTAGTCAATTAACTTAGAATTTTTTATAATTTTAATTAATTAAAACATGATTTATTGATGATAACTATTTCTACAAATGGATAATTCTCAATTAAATATTCTTCTTTTTTGAATATATTAAGTCTTATTACTTTTAAAAATAAATGGAGATTAACTTAATAGACAATTAGAAAAATAAATGCATATTAAAAAAATAAATTCTTGGAGATTGAAAGAGAAATAGAAAAGAAAATGAGTCGTTGACAAACATTTATCTTGCTTAAGCTAAACAATTAGTCTAAACAATCATTCTTAATCAATTTGTGATGAAACAATTCTTTATGATCCACTGTTTGCATGTAATCTTACCAAAGACAACACATAGAACAAATAAAGGAATCAAGTCACTCTATCTTGTAGTTGCAAAAGTTTGTAAACCAAGCATTCTAAAAAAAAAAATTCTTTTTTGGTGATGTCCAAATTTATATACTTTGAGAAGTATACAAAAAGAATAGAATGAGACAATTAAGATATAAAAATCTTTATCAATTAGTATTTGGGTTAGATTTATGAGTTTAGACAAAGATACTTTATTTTTAAAATAAAAAATGAAAATGTATAATTGAGGAAAAATAAAAGAACCAAATAGCTTTTAATTACCTTGAACATATAAAATAATGATATAAATAATTTGTAATAATTATTATGAAGCATTCAAAGGATATAAAATACTGTGTTAAGAAAGAAAAAAACAAAAACATGAACGTCAATAAATGAAATTAAGAATTGAAAGATTTGAGTTTACACTTATAGACCTTTCAAAAATCAAAATAAAATATATTCTACGTGTTATTATGGACATCATCATAAGAACATTTCTTTTCTATTTTCAAATAATTGCCTTTTTTCAATAAACTAAGTTAATTAATTTAAGGTAGAAATAAATCCTAATATCACCGATGCTTCACTTAGTGCTTTTTTTTTTTAAATTTTGGCTTATATGTGTGTGTGTATGTGTGTGTGTGTGTGTGTCTGTATGTAACTATCTATTTATGGATGTATGTGTGTTGTTCATTAGTAGAAGAATGAGTACAAGAGTATTTGTATATGAAAAAATAAATTATTGCTATATAGATACATGCTATATAAAATGCATCTCATAATTTACCCCAAAATTAACAACTTAATGAATATTGTCATGGGAGGACAAATTATATACGTGTATGAAAAATTAGAAACTAAAATAATAGCTATAATTAGTACAATGAAACAAATTTTATTATTTTGTAAAGAAAATGAAGCATTGTCCTAAAATGAAACCATTAGCATTAAATCTATTAAATTTAGTTTCAAACGATTAAGAGAAAATCTAAACAAAAATTATGAATCTAAATTACCATGATCTGAAAGAATTGGGTAAAGATTTTTACTTGTAAGATCTATATAATAAGGTAAATCTTCACTATTGTAGTAAATGATATAGGATGTTGTACTCACTTCTTGATCTAATCAATGCGAAATTATTTGATCGTAAGAATATAGAATTTTTTAACTAATGCTATTAAATGATGCCAAGAACAAATTAAAGTCATATATAGTATGATTTTTTTAATGCCTACTGACTCTAATGTCAAATAAAAAGGAAAATATTTTATATTGTGGATTTCTTCATGTTGATTCTTTTCATGAAAATTAACTCGCTCAAAAAAACTATAACAATGTAAATTTAAGGCAATTAACCCCAAACTCCACATTTATAGAACAGTATACAGTAGGTGTATAAAATACTTGCTTTGTACTCCAATATCTTATTGGGTAGAATGTCTTAAATTAAAGCATTTATAAACACCAGTTATGTAGCTCAATTTAAAATACCAATTTATAACAATCATTTTCATATATTGGAATTCATAATTTCTAAAGAACATTCTTTTATGCAATTTTAATAAAAGAGGACAAAAATATTTTTATTTAGCTTGGAGAACACAAATTTAAAATGGTAATGGAAGTTATCTATTGGAATTCCCATAAATAAATAAAAAATTATTTTTTTATTTTTTTATGAGAATCAATATATGTGTAAAAACACAAAAGAAAATGATGAAGACAAAAATTATACAATTAAATGAAAAAATCCACAATCAACTAAAAAGAAAAAGAAAGTGGTAATATAAATAGAAAAAAAACATGATATGAATTAACAATCAATGAGAATAAATGAATCATTGACAAAAGACGAAACAAAGAACAAATAAGAAGACTTGCTAACCACATATGATGACGAGGAGGAGAAGATTACTAACTTGAAAAAAAAGGTGAAACAAATAATGACAATGAGGAGAAGATTACTAACTTGAAAAGAAGGTGAAAACTAAAAAGAATCAATAGAATTTTTGATTTTTTTAAATTTTCATTTTATATTCTATTAAATGCAGATTTACGTTCATAAAATAACTTATTTCAAAATTGTTCATTAAATTTTA
>JAMWEH010000661.1:0-22443 GCA_024721245.1 Mitragyna speciosa | reverse complement strand
ATGTATGCATGCATGTACATCCATACGTATGTATGTAAGTATAATATATATATAAATATATTATATATAAATATATGCATTTACGTATGCATGCATGCATGTACATACGTATGTATGTACGTATAATATATTTATTATATATATATATAATAAATATATTATACGTACATACATACGTATGTACATGCATGCATGCATACGTAAATGCATATATTTATATATAATATATTTATATATATATTATACTTACATACATACGTATGGATGTACATGCATGCATACATACGTACATACATATATTTATATACAAATATATAAAATATATAATATATGTGTATATATAATATATTTATATATATTATACGTACATATATATGTATATATATATATATATTATATTATATATATTATAATACATATAATATATATGTAATATATATAGATAATAAATATATTATACGTACATAAATGCATATGTATACATATGTACATACATATATAAATATATATAATATATAAATATTAAATGCAAAAAAGATTATAGAAAATCCTGTAAAAAATGAACCAGGAACTTCAAATCAACAACAATCTCAATTAACAGAATATGAAGATGTTGTTTTTACTTTAGTATGTACAATTGTTAAACATTTTATTGGATATAATTCAAATGCTTATCTTTAAATAGAGAAGGTTTAAATAATTCTGTCTTAATTGCATTAAGAGATGGAAGACATAATAATTTTAGTGATTCTTCTTGGTATCAAAGCCATGTTAATTGGCTAAATCCATCCCTTTGGATGGATCTATCTTATAGATTTAAGTACAATAATTCTAAAAATATGCTAATATCTTGATAACTATTGTTTTTAACTTTAAGATATGTGATAATATATTCTCCAATAAGACTTTGAGTATGAGACTTTAATATTAGATTTCCAATAAGACTCTAATTTTTAAAGATCCAAATCCATATGAACTGATAATCCTTGTTTTGTGGGTCAACACCCAAGTCGCGTAAGGCTTAAGTGGCTATTTTGCCCAGAGATAGAGGCGTTTGTATGGCCATGCCTGTAATTCGTTGACAGTTGAGCAAAACAATGATTTTTAAGTTCATATTGATGAAAATCTTGAGAATTAGTTGCTCAATAAGAATATCTAGTATGAAAGAGCTTATATTCAGAAGATCCATACGGAAATATATTAACTCTATTTTAAAGTATAAAACAGATAGTAATTTTGATATTTACATATTAAGAAATATTGTAAGTAAGTCTATAAACAAGGATAGATTACATCCAAAGGATATTATAATTTTAAATGTTTTCTAGTTCTTTATCTACTTCTTCTGCATCATCTAAATCAAAATTTACAAAAAAATGCATCATTACTTGAATTCTCTGAAATAGAACAAAGTTTGCAAAATTGGCATTTACCAAAAATAGAACCAAAAGAGGTATATAAAATTGGTAATTTTGATATTGCTACAAAATTAGCTATCAAAACGGTAGAAAAAACCATTCCAATCCAAAATGAATTTGAAGAAATTAAAATTCTTGAAAAAGACTTAGATAAAATAAGAAATTTTGGTAAAAAATATCTCCATATAGGTTTAATTCAAGTTGCAATACAACCTTTAAATAGAGAAGGTTTAAATAATTCTGTCTTAATTGCATTAAGAGATGGAAGACATAATAATTTTAGTGATTCTTTACTAGGAATGATTGAATCAAGTCTATGTGAAGGTCCTATATATTTTAATTGTTATCCAAATTTTTCAGTTTCATTAACAGATAGAAACTTAATTGATGTTCTAACCCTGAATATTATGACAAAAGGTTATGATATGAAAATAGGGTCTGAAAATATTAATATAACTTATCGATTTTATTTTAAATTAATGAACACTTTAAGTCCAGGAGCTAAAAGATCTGATCTTAAAGGTGTTAGGAAAACTGAACTGTTAGAAGGAAATCAAAAAAGAGCTAACATAAGAGGTCCTAGATTTACTCAATGGAATCAGGTAACTTTGCTAGAAAAATGGAATTTAAAAAATATTACAAATCCTACTCCACAAATAAGAAATATTTCTAATATTTCACATATAGTCCAATCTCCAAGCGGAGATGTTGAAATTACCTTCAATAATAGAAAATCTACATCTTCAATTTATACTAATTCAAATTTATCTGAAGAAGAACATAATTTACAATCAATGTCTGAGAGATTTCAAAGTCCTTTAAAATTCAAAGGCTTAGAAGAATCATCTTCAAATATTCCTCATGCTGTGTATGAACAATTAGGAAAAATTTCTCCAAATATAAGTGAACCTTCTGTTACTCCATCTGATATGGAATTTCATATTAATACTTTAGAACAGGATGAATTTGATATAAATAAAATAAAACCCATATGTCAAAAAGACTTTTTACAAGAAAAATATTCCAGTTTTAGAAATTGGTTTTTTAATAAGTATACACCAGTTCAAAGAAAATCATTTGCTGATAATTATTATAACTTCATAAAAAATACAAAAATTGTTATTTCTTTTGTTATATGGTTTTATTTAAAAAATAAAAAAGGTTTTCATGAAACAAATGATATTAATGTTTTAGAAAATATTTATCAAACTTGGAAAATAACTGATAACCATACTCTAAAATCCATTCATCCTCCCCAACAAAAAATTAAATTAGAATCTACTGAAGCTTATCCTTTTGTAGACACTTCTAAAATTACTAATATTGAAAATGTAAAAATCATACATCAAAATAATTATACAAATTTAAATTTAGGAACAATCTCAAATCAATTAAATAGAATTGAAGGAATTATAGAAAATAATTCTTTAACATATAATCCAACAAAATTAATAAATGAAACAAGTAGTAATAAAAAATTAAAGGATCCTCTATTTGTACCAAATATGGTTCCTCCAACTGAACTACCACCAAATTCTTTTAAAACAAAAAATTCTCAAAATGAGTTAATAAAAATTTTAACAGAAAAATTAAATAATATTTCTTTATCTTCCTCAACTTCTCATCCCCGAATCAATAATTTATCTAGAACAAATACTTCTATTTCTTCTTTCTCTGAAAATCACACAGAAAAAAGTCAATCCATTACATCAGAATCTGAGCAAGATCAATCTGAAGAAAATTATGAAGAAATAAATTATGATTTCAATCCCATAAGAAAAAAGAGAAAAAATAAAAATTTACGATATGAAAGAAAACAAAAATTCACACCAAAATTTGGTGATCTCCCTTTTTATTATAAAAGACCAAGTCCTCAGGATATATTACATGAAGAAAAATATCGACATGATATCCAAGCAAGTTATAAAGGAAATGAAATTTATGAATGGAATATAGATGGAATGTCTAATTATTTAATTCAAAATACTTTACAAAAAATGATTATGTATTCACAAATTCTTAAACATGAAGGTACTACAAATAAAAATGCTGCAAATATCATTGTTAATGGTTCTACTGGTCAATTAAAAGGATGGTGGGAAATATATCTTACTGAACAACAGAGACAAGAAATATTAAATGCAAAAAAGATTATAGAAAATCCTGTAAAAAATGAACCAGGAACTTCAAATCAACAACAATCTCAACTAACAGAATATGAAAATGCTGTTTTTACTTTAGTATGTACAATTGTTAAACATTTTATTGGATATAATTCAAATGCTTATCAAAATTATGATACTGAATTATTAATGAATCTTAAATGTCCAACTCTATCTCATTTTAGATGGTACAAAGATACTTTCTTATCAAAAGTATTAATGAGACATGATTCCCAATCAAATTTCTGGAAAGATAAATTTATTTCTGGATTACCAAAATTATTTAGTGAAAAAGTTAGAACAAATTTAAAATCTTTGTTTGATGAAGTAAATATAAATTTTCATACTTTAACTTATGGAGAAATAATTTCTGTTTGTACAGAAGAAGGATTAAAAATATGTAATGATTTAAAATTAAAAGCACAAATAGAAAAACATAGACAAAAATATGAATTAGGAGATTTTTGTGAACAATTTGCTTATCAAATACCTAATAACTATAATAGAAGAAAAAAGGCAAGAAAATTACAACAGAAAAACCAGAAATATAAAATAAATTTTAACCATAAAGATTATAAAAAGAAAAAAGAAAATAAAAGGACAGATCAAGAAGTAAAAAATTGGATTAGGAAAAATATTTAATTTTTTGTTGGGGAAGATGAATGGATTTTAGAGTATGGTTATCAGTTATTTTCCAAGTTTGATAAACATTTTCTAAAACATTAATATCATTTGTTTCATGAAAACCTTTTTTATTTTTTAAATAAAACCATATAACAAAAGAAATAACAATTTTTGTATTTTTTATGAAGTTATAATAATTATCAGCAAATGATTTTCTTTGAACTGGTGTATACTTATTAAAAAACCAATTTCTAAAACTGGAATATTTTTCTTGTAAAAAGTCTTTTTGACATATGGGTTTTATTTTATTTATATCAAATTCATCCTGTTCTAAAGTATTAATATGAAATTCCATATCAGATGGAGTAACAGAAGGTTCACTTATATTTGGAGAAATTTTTCCTAATTGTTCATACACAGCATGAGGAATATTTGAAGATGATTCTTCTAAGCCTTTGAATTTTAAAGGACTTTGAAATCTCTCAGACATTGATTGTAAATTATGTTCTTCTTCAGATAAATTTGAATTAGTATAAATTGAAGATGTAGATTTTCTATTATTGAAGGTAATTTCAACATCTCCGCTTGGAGATTGGACTATATGTGAAATATTAGAAATATTTCTTATTTGTGGAGTAGGATTTGTAATATTTTTTAAATTCCATTTTTCTGGCAAAGTTACCTGATTCCATTGAGTAAATCTAGGACCTCTTATGTTAGCTCTTTTTTGATTTCCTTCTAACAGTTCAGTTTTCCTAACACCTTTAAGATCAGATCTTTTAGCTCCTGGACTTAAAGTGTTCATTAATTTAAAATAAAATCGATAAGTTATATTAATATTTTCAGACCCTATTTTCATATCATAACCTTTTGTCATAATATTCAGGGTTAGAACATCAATTAAGTTTCTATCTGTTAATGAAACTGAAAAATTTGGATAACAATTAAAATATATAGGACCTTCACATAGACTTGATTCAATCATTCCTAGTAAAGAATCACTAAAATTATTATGTCTTCCATCTCTTAATGCAATTAAGACAGAATTATTTAAACCTTCTCTATTTAAAGGTTGTATTGCAACTTGAATTAAACCTATATGGAGATATTTTTTACCAAAATTTCTTATTTTATCTAAGTCTTTTTCAAGAATTTTAATTTCTTCAAATTCATTTTGGATTGGAATGGTTTTTTCTACCGTTTTGATAGCTAATTTTGTAGCAATATCAAAATTACCAATTTTATATACCTCTTTTGGTTCTATTTTTGGTAAATGCCAATTTTGCAAACTTTGTTCTATTTCAGAGAATTCAAGTAATGATGCATTTTTTTGTAAATTTTGGTTTAGATGATGCAGAAGAAGTAGATAAAGAACTAGAAAACATTTAAAATTATAATATCCTTTGGATGTAATCTATCCTTGTTTATAGACTTACTTACAATATTTCTTAATATGTAAATATCAAAATTACTATCTGTTTTATACTTTAAAATAGAGTTAATATATTTCCGTATGGATCTTCTGAATATAAGCTCTTTCATACTAAATATTCTTATTGAGCAACTAATTCTCAAGATTTTCATCAATATGAACTTAAAAATCATTGTTTTGCTCAACTGTCAACGAATTACAGGCATGGCCATACAAACGCCTCTATCTCTGGGCAAAATAGCCACTTAAGCCTTACGCGACTTGGGTGTTGACCCACAAAACAAGGATTATCAGTTCATATGGATTTGGATCTTTAAAAATTAGAGTCTTATTGGAAATCTAATATTAAAGTCTCATACTCAAAGTCTTATTGGAGAATATATTATCACATATCTTAAAGTTAAAAACAATAGTTATCAAGATATTAGCATATTTTTAGAATTATTGTACTTAAATCTATAAGATAGATCCATCCAAAGGGATGGATTTAGCCAATTAACATGGCTCTGATACCAATTTACTCCAGGATAAATAATAATAATAAAAACAATGAAACAATAAAATATTTGCGAAAACAATAAAACAATATTAAAAGAGACTTACAAGAATAAAGAAGACTTGAGTATTGATTTGAGCTTAGGAGGATTTACAAGAGGAGAGAAGTAGAAAGGGAAAAGGATTCCAATGGAAAAGTTCTGCCGAAATAAGGCGAGCAACTTCCCCTTTTATAATACAATTTGGTACTAGAATACAATTTTCATTGCCTAAGCAATGATGTCATTTAGATTTCCTATTTTTGGATTTCTTCTTTTGCTTTTTCTGCGATTTGACAGGAGTATTTGCTGAGGCTGCCGACTCTTCACTATTTCCTGAGCTTGAGGGCTGCTTTATTGACTCCTTTTTTGCTGTGCCGGATGTTTGTCCTTTTGCCATTGTCTTCATTATTTCCAAAAGTGCTTTGGAATCCAATGACTCAAAAAGATTTTGCAAAGGAATTTCATCAGGATCATGATTTTCAAATTCAGATTCAGAAGAAAGTTCAATGGGTATTTCTGGAACTTTCAGGTCTGATTCAGATATTTTGGTTTTTCCTGTTTTCTTTTCTTTCTCTTTTGATTTTTCTACATCAGTATTTTCCGGAGTAGAAAACATTTCCTCCAAATGTCCTGCAAATAAATTCATCAATTCATTTTTGACTTGATCATTATTTTTCTGTCCTTGAGAATTTATTTTGCTTTCCATTTGTCTGAACAAAACTTCCATTTTGGAGGAAGAGGTAATCTCTGAGCTAGAAGGTCCTTCCTTCTGGATAATTTGTATTTTGATATTTTTCTCCAGGATAAATAATAACAATTTAAAAAATTTGCGGAAACAATAAAACAATATTAAAAGAGACTTACAGGAATTAAGCGGAAACAATAAAACAATATTAAAAGAGACTTACAAGAATAAAGAAGACTTGAGTATTGATTTGAGCTTAGGAGGATTTACAAGAGGAGAGAAGTAGAAAGGGAAAAGGATTCCAATGGAAAAGTTCTGCCGAAATAAGGCGAGCAACTTCCCCTTTTATAATACAATTTGGTACTAGAATACAATTTTCATTGCCTAAGCAATGATGTCATTTAGATTTCTTATTTTTGGTTTTCTTCTTTTGCTTTTTCTGAGATTTGACAGGAGTATTTGCTGAGGCTGCCGACTCTTCACTATTTCCTGAGCTTGAGGGCTGCTTTATTTACTCCTTTATTTTTGCTTTGCCGGATGTTTGTCCTTTTGCCATTGTCTTCATTATTTCCAAAAGTGCTTTGGAATCCAATGACTCAAAAAGATTTTGCAAAGGAATTTCATCAGGATCATGATTTTCAAATTCAGATTCAGAAGAAAGTTCAATGGGTATTTCTGGAACTTTCAGGTCTGATTCAGATATTTTGGTTTTTCCTGTTTTCTTTTCTTTCTCTTTTGATTTTTCTACATCAGTATCTTCCGGAGTAGAAAATATTTCCTCCAAATGTCCTGCAAATAAATTCATCAATTTATTTTTGACTTGATCATTATTTTTCTGTCCCTGAGAATTTATTTTGCTTTCCATTTGTCTGAACAAAACTTCCATTTTGGAGGGAGAGGTAATCTCTGAGCTAGAAGGTCCTTCCTTCTGGATAATTTGTATTTTGATATTTTTCTCAATGCTGGCATAATCAACTTCCATTTTCTTCCACCATTTGCATTTGATTTCTCTTTGGAGAGTTGGAAGTCCATTATCCGTTATTGCAGTAACATAATTCCATGCTAAACACCAAGGAATTTGAAACCTGGCTAAAAAGTGTAACATGGATCTGGCCTGAATTTTTGGTTCTTCAAAGTATTTTGCATTTTGATTTTGAAAAATATGATATAGATTTAAAAGGGGTTCAGGAAGAATTTCTGGGCATGGTCCAAAATTTAAGAACCAATTATAAAACCAAGATGGTAATGAATTTTGAAGAATGGAAAAGGATATTCTAATCCACCAAGTATGTTTATATTGGAAATTTTGGTAGAAGAATTTATGACTCCATGTTTCCATGTAGTCTTGGTAGGTGAATTGGTAATTATAATTATTGTATTTGGAGATGAAATCAATATGTGATTTGGTTTTGGTATACCATGTTTGAATGGATGGAACATGGTGAATATAAAGTTGTGAATAGGCTATTTCATTATCCTCTATGGTCGGATATCATTTTAGATTTTTATTAGATTTGTGCCTATCATGAAAATCAATTATTTTTTGATTATTCACAATAAAAGAGTCAAGAAAATTTGCATAAGTGTGTCTATTTTTGAAAGGAAGTGGTCCTCTCATGGGAAATTGAGAAAGAGAAGGATGATTGAAATATTTCTTTTGAAGTGTTTGGTAATCAGAATGTAAATCTTCAAAAGATATAAATAAGGAGATTAATTTTACTCCTGTATCAATGTAAGGATCATTTGGTTCTTCTTGAAGAAGAATTGATTTTGCAGAGGGTATTTTCCCCAAATTAACCATTGAAGAAGATGATGGTAATGGTGGAAATTGGAAATTTGATAGGTGAAGGGCTCCATAGAAGACAGAACCTCCACCTCTTCCTTTTCCTCCTTGAAAAGGAGGTCTGCTCATTTCCTGCATTAAAAAATTAATTGGATAAAGTTTTTATAAGCTTGATTTTTTACGGCTATTTCGAAAGGAATATTTTCATAATCTATTCTCTTGGATTCCTCAAGAGATCTAATAGATTCAAAATAAACTAATTTTTTGATAAAAATTTTCTCTTTATAAGTAAAAGGCCTCCATTGAGCTGCCAATTCTCTAAGTTTTCTTAATTTAAATAGAACAGCCTTGGATTCCAAATACTCTGTATAATATGTCTCTGTATAAGAAGGTTGGAGAATTTGCCAAACTGGTTGATGGTATTTGAATATATTTTCATATTCAGTAATATGAATTGGATGACCATTTACTAGAACAAAATTTTCAAGATCTAATGTAGAATTTGAATCTTCAGAATGATCAGATGATCAGATTCATCCTGATAAGTATTTGAATGAGTAGAAGTTGAAGGAATATTTTCCATGAAATTATCCCTATAAGAATTCACGAGTAAGAAAGTCAGGGAGAGAATTTGATTCTCCTTTAATGTGAATTATTTTGAAATAAAAAACAGAAAGAGATGCTTGCCATCTTGCAAAAATTTGTTTTGATGCAATATTTTTCACATCTTGTTCTAAAACATTTTTTGCTGCTGAGCAATCAATACGTAATATAAAAGTTTGATTTAACAAATCATCTTGAAATTTATTGATGCATAAAACAATGCTTAAGATTTCTTTTTTAATAGTAGAATAATTACATTGAGCATTTTTCCAAGAACCAGAGGTAAATCTTATAAGTTCTTCCTTATTATTTTTTGGATTTAATTGTTTTAGAATGCCTCCATAACCAATGTCAGAAGCATCAGTTTCAACTATTTTTGTAAAATTGGGATTTGGTAAATTTAAACATGGTAAATATTTAACCTTATTTTTTATTTTCTTAATTATATCCGTATGAATTTGACTCCATGGAGGAGGATTTTTCTTTAACCTTTCATATAAAGGTTTACATTCAATTCCAAGATTTTTATAGTAATCATGAATATAATTTAAACTTCCTGAAAATCTTTGTAATTGTTTTTTATCTTTAATTTCATCAGGAAATTTGGAAGCAAATTCAATACTTCTTGAAATAGGTATAATATTTCCATTTTTTAATTCATATCCAAGAAATCTTATTTCTGTTTGGAAAAGCTTCATTTTTTTAGCAGATAAAACTAACCCATTTTGTTTTACAATATTTATAAATTTTTCTAAATGTTGAAAATGTTGTTTTATTGATTTAGAAAATATTAAAATATCATCTATGTAAACAATTATAAAGGAATAATATGAAAATATTTCATTCATAACATTTTGAAATTCAGATGGAGCATTTTTTAAACCAAATGGCATTACATTCCATTCATAATGACCAAATGGAACTGTGAAAGCAGTCTTATATCTATCTTTTTCATTTATCTGTATTTGCCAAAATCCTGATTTTAAATCAAATTTAGAATATATGACTGAATCAATAGTTCTATTTAATAAATCCCTTTTATTTGGAATTGGATACCTTATCCATTGTAAGACTTTATTTAATGGTTTATAATTTATGACTAATCTAGGTACTCCTCTTTCAATTTCTGAATTTTTGTTTACATAAAAAGCAGTACAACTCCAAGGAGAAGTACTTTTCCTAATAATTTTCTTATTAAGTAAATCTTCTATTTCTTTTTTACAAAATTCTACCATTTCTTTGTTCGTTTGTGCAGGTCTCGCTTTTGTAGGAATTAATTTTTCATTAAAATTATTTTCATATGGTAAAGAAACTATATGTTTTTTCCTATTCCAGAAAGCATTAGGTAATTCACTACAGATTTGATTTTTTATTTTATCTGTTATTCTAGAAATTTCTATTTTAGTTTTTTTATTTTTTAAATCTTCTTGTATTTGGAAATGTGTAAAATCTTTTTGTAAAAATTCTATTTGGTTAAGTTTTAATTTCATTATTTCTTCTAAAGTATCAATTTGTTTAATTTGAGGTTTTGAAACAAAATCAAAACTAATTGATTGATCTTTTTTAGAAATTGTTTTTCCATCACATATAAATGGTTGCATTGCATAATAAAAAGGTGTACCTAAAATTACTTGTTGAGATACATCTTTTGTTAATACAAATGGTTGACAGATATAATTGTCTTCTTTAGAGAAAATACATACATTTTAAATTTTATAATTAATTTTAATTTTTTATCCTTGAGCTGCTCTAAGAACAACTTCTGTTTTTTCATAATATTTAGTGGGTACTAATCCTTCCCAAATTGTATTTAAATTAGCCCCACTATCTAACATAGCAATTGCTGATATTTTAAATTCTTTATTTATAACAAGGGTAACTTGAATATAATATTTTTGAGAAATATACATAGAACTTAATAAATTTTCAGGATTATTTTCTATCAATTGTTGATCTTTTTCATTAAATTGTTATGATAATAATTCTTTTTGTAATTCTTTTAATAAATTAGTTTCTTCTATGTGATTTATTTTTTCTTTTAAGAATTTTACTTCCTGTTTTAATTCATTAATTTCTGACTTAAGAGTATTTAGACTTAAATTGGGTTTTTCTTTTTGAATATGGTTAAATACATCTGTAAGAGAAAAAGAATTATTAAGATCTATGTGTCTTTTTAATTTTGGATTAATATTTTCATTTTCTTGGGGTTTTGATGAACTAGCTTCATTTTGAACAATTTCTAAATAATTTTCTAAGTATTTTCTTTTTTATTCAGGATTTGGTAATTCATCTATAAGATCTAATATTATTTTATTATTTTGTGTTAATATATTTATTTCTAAACCATTTGATTCTATTATAGCTTTATAATATTGGATTTGTTCTGAACAATTTTCACATTCATTGTCGCTATTTGATGAACTATTACTAGTGCTACTATTGTTACTGGAATTTTCAGAATAATTTATTTGATTAATAATTTCAATTTTTATTTCATTCTCTATATCTAATTTATTTATTTGTTCTATTAATTGGTTTATTTTACTTCTACATTTATTAGCATAATGTCCCTTTTTGCCACATTTTGAACAAGTAATATTTTTCCTAATCCAATTTTTTACTTCTTGATCTGTCCTTTTATTTTCTTTTTTCTTTTTATAATCTTTATGGTTAAAATTTTTTTTATATTTCTGGTTTTTCTGTTGTAATTTTCTTGCCTTTTTTCTTCTATTATACTTATTAGGTATTTGATAAGCAAATTGTTCACAAAAATCTCCTAATTCATATTTTTGTCTATGTTTTTCTATTTGTGCTTTTAATTTTAAATCATTACATATTTTTAATCCTTCTTCTGTACAAACAGAAATTATTTCTCCATAAGTTAAAGTATGAAAATTTATATTTACTTCATCAAACAAAGATTTTAAATTTGTTCTAACTTTTTCACTAAATAATTTTGGTAATCCAGAAATAAATTTATCTTTCCAGAAATTTGATTGGGAATCATGTCTCATTAATACTTTTGATAAGAAAGTATCTTTGTACCATCTAAAATGAGATAGAGTTGGACATTTAAGATTCATTAATAATTCAGTATCATAATTTTGATAAGCATTTGAATTATATCCAATAAAATGTTTAACAATTGTACATATTAAAGTAAAAACAGCATCTTCATATTCTGTTAATTGAGATTGTTGTTGATTTGAAGTTCCTGGTTCATTTTTTACAGGATTTTCTATAATCTTTTTTGCATTTAATATTTCTTGTCTCTGTTGTTCAGTAAGATATATTTCCCACCATCCTTTTAATTGACCAGTAAAACCATTAACAATGATATTTGCAGCATTTTTATTTGTAGTACCTTCATGTTTAAGAATTTGTGAATACATAATCATTTTTTGTAAAGTATTTTGAATTAAATAATTAGACATTCCATCTATATTCCATTCATAAATTTCATTTCCTTTATAACTTGCTTGGATATCATGTCGATATTTTTCTTCATGTAATATATCCTGAGGACTTGGTCTTTTATAATAAAAAGGGAGATCACCAAATTTTGGTGTGAATTTTTGTTTTCTTTCATATCGTAAATTTTTATTTTTTCTCCTTTTTCTTATGGGATTGAAATCATAATTTATTTCTTCATAATTTTCTTCAGATTGATCTTGCTCAGATTCTGATGTAATGGATTGACTTTTTTCTGTGTGATTTTCAGAGAAAGAAGAAATAGAAGTATTTGTTCTAGATAAATTATTGATTCGGGGATGAGAAGTTGAGGAAGATAAAGAAATATTATTTAATTTTTCTGTTAAAATTTTTATTAACTCATTTTGAGAATTTTTTGTTTTAAAAGAATTTGGTGGTAGTTCAGTTGGAGGAACCATATTTGGTACAAATAGAGGATCTTTTAATTTTTTATTACTACTTGTTTCATTTATTAATTTTGTTGGATTATGTGTTAAAGAATTATTTTCTATAATTCCTTCAATTCTATTTAATTGATTTGAGATTGTTCCTAAATTTAAATTTGTATAATTATTTTGATGTATGATTTTTACATTTTCAATATTAGTAATTTTAGAAGTGTCTACAAAAGGATAAGCTTCAGTAGATTCTAATTTAATTTTTTGTTGGGGAGGATGAATGGATTTTAGAGTATGGTTATCAGTTATTTTCCAAGTTTGATAAACATTTTCTAAAACATTAATATCATTTGTTTCATGAAAACCTTTTTTATTTTTTAAATAAAACCATATAACAAAAGAAATAACAATTTTTGTATTTTTTATGAAGTTATAATAATTATCAGCAAATGATTTTCTTTGAACTGGTGTATACTTATTAAAAAACCAATTTCTAAAACTGGAATATTTTTCTTGTAAAAAGTCTTTTTGACATATGGGTTTTATTTTATTTATATCAAATTCATCCTGTTCTAAAGTATTAATATGAAATTCCATATCAGATGGAGTAACAAAAGGTTCACTTATATTTGGAGAAATTTTTCCTAATTGTTCATACACAGCATGAGGAATATTTGAAGATGATTCTTCTAAGCCTTTGAATTTTAAAGGACTTTGAAATCTCTCAGACATTGATTGTAAATTATGTTCTTCTTCAGATAAATTGGAATCAGGTAACTTTGCCAGAAAAATGGAATTTAAAAAATATTACAAATCCTACTCCACAAATAAGAAATATTTTTAATATTTCACATATAGTCCAATCTCCAAGCGGAGATGTTGAAATTACCTTCAATAATAGAAAATCTACATCTTCAATACATATAAAATATAAAATATATATTATATATTATATATAATATATATATAATAAATATATTATACGTACATACATACGTATGTACCTGCATGCATGCATACGTAAATGCATATATTTATATATAATATATTTATATATATTATACTTACATACATACGTATGTATGTACATGCATGCATACATACGTACATACATATATTTATATACAAATATCTAAAATATATAATATATGTGTATATATAATATATTTATATATATTATACGTACATATATATGTATATATATATATATATTATATTATATATATTATAATACATATAATATATATGTAATATATATAGATAATAAATATATTATACGTACATACATACGTATGTACCTGCATGCATACGTACGTACGTGCATATATATAATATAATATACATAAATATATGTATGTGTAGATATTATCTAAATATACATTATGTTATATACATTATAATACATACAATGTATATATATTATATATAATGTATATAGATAATAAATATATTAAGCGTACATAAATGTGTATGTACATTCATGCATACATATGTACATACGTATTTATATATACATATATATAATATATATTTATATATAACATATTTATATATATTATATGTACATACATATGTATGTAGATGCATGTACATACATACATACACATATATAATATAATATATATCAATATATGTATGTATATATATTATCTATATATATGTGTTATATATTATATATATTATATTATAATACATATAATATATGTAGTATATATAATATATATTATATATAACATATATAGATAATAAATATATTATATGAAGATAGGATCTGAAAATATTAATATCACTTATAGATTTTATTTTAAATTAATGAATACTATAAGTCCTGGTGCTAAAAGATCATACTTAGGCATAAAAAAAACAGAATTAATAGAAAAAAATTTAGTTCAATATACAACCGTATTGATCATTTGGGCATAAAGTCTTTCATACCAAACATCCGTACTGAACTTCTATTCTCAAAACTTTCACCAATATGAACTTAAGTATGATTGATTTGCTCGACTGTCAACGAATTACAGGCATGGCCAAAACAATACCTATCAATCGGCAAAATAGCCACTTAAGCCTTACGCAACTTGGGTGTCGACCCACAAATCAAGCAAACAAAGTTCATATGGATTTGGGTTTTAAGATTAGTGTCGTATTGGATATCTGATATAAAATCTTCATGATCAAAGTCTTATTGGTATATATATTATAACTTAATTTTAAAATAAGTTAACAGATTAAAATCAGAATAATCACATATCTAATGTAACAATATAATCAACTTTATTTGATAGATCCATCCAAAGGGATGGATTTAGCCAACTAACATGGCTCTGATACCAATTTACTCCATGATATAATTAAAAATGCAGAATTTAAAAATGCAAAATTTAACTTGCAGAAGTTAAATACTTACAATGATTTGAAGAAACTTCAAAAATTTTATTGATAAAAATTTACACTGGGAGAAGAGGAGAAGGATGATTACAAGAGAGGAGAAGAGAATACAAAGAAAGAGATGTAAGGGAAGTTCTGCCAATATGAGGCCTATCCCTTCCCAATTTATAGACTAATTTGAGAACTAAATTACAATTTTCATTATGTAAGCAATGACTTCATTTTCCACCACGATTTTTGTGCGCCTTTTTCTTTTTTTGCTTTTTCTTGGATTTGTTAGGAGTATTTGATAAAGATGCCAATTCTTCACTATTTTCTGAATCTGTCGGCTACTTTTTTTACTCCTTTTTTGTTAATTTGCCAGATGTTTGTCCTTTTGCCATAACTGTCATTATTTCCATGAACATCTTTGGATCCAAGGAAGCAAAGAGATTTTGAAGCGGGATTTCATCTGGATCATGATTGTCAAATTCAAATTCTGAGGAAAGTTTAATGGGTATTTTGAGAACTTTCAATGATGCTTCATCAATTTTTTCTTTCAATTTTTCTTTTTTCTTTTCTTTTTTATGTGATGATTTTTCTACATCAATATTTTCCGGAGTAGAAAATATTTCTTCCAGTTGTCCTGCAAATAATTTCATTAAGTCAGATTTCGCCTTTTCAGGATTTTTCTAATCTTGGGATTTCATCTGACTTTCCATTTGTCCGAATAAAATCTCCATTTTTGATGGCTAGGTAATTTCAGAATTTGATGGTCCTGCAGTCTGAGCAATCTGAATTTTAAGATTTTGCTCAATGCTGGCATAGTCAATTTCCATTTTCTTCCACCATCTACATTTAATTTGTCTTTGAAGAATAGGAAGACCATAGTTGTTTATTCCAGTAACATATGTCCATGCTAGACACCAAGGAATTTGAAACCTGGCAAGAAAATGAAGCATGCCCCGATGCAGTATATTTGGTTCTTTGAGATATTTGTTATTTTGATTTTCAAAGGTTTTATAAAGAATGAGAAGTGGTTCAAGAAAAATAGTTTCACATGGTCCAAAATTTAGGAACCAATTGTAAAACCAAGAAGGAAGGTTATTTTGGAGAATGGATGGAGATAATCTAATCCACCATGTGTGTTTCATTTGGAAATTGTGATAACAAAAAATATGACTCCAGGCATCTATACAATCCTAGTATGTGAATTGGTAATTATAATTGTTATATTTGGAGCTAAAATCAACATGAGATTTGGTTTTAGCATACCATGTGTGACTCCCCGGAAATTCGCACTAAAAAGATTATTTGATTTATGTTATGTTTATTAGTAGAAAAAAAATGAATGAGAAAAGAAAAGAAGAGGGAAATTAAAGTGCATTTAATAGGACATTTCTTTTATTTAAGGTTTAGTGTTAATCTTTGGTTTAATAGTTGAAAAATGTCTTAAGTTAGTTAGGTTAACTAAATGAGATTTTTGTATGATTAAGTGGTACACCTAAGTACCAAACTTGGGTTAATTTTATTGGTCTATTAGTTTACAATAGTGTGTAATTTTGACTAACCAACTCTACCATTATTAAGCCTTTTGACTAATTGAACTTTAGCACAAAAATTAACTTAAAATTTTCACTTAAACCCTTGTCTTTCCCCCCCCCCCCATATGGCCGGCCTCTCTCTCTCCTTTTCCTCTCTTTTGTTTTAAAAATTTTATGTTACAAAACTTGCCAATTGTTGAGTGTTAGATGATTAAAATTTTGTACAAATTATATTGAGCCAACTAGCACCTATTTTGCCAAAATATCTAAACCCTAGCTTGACTCTTGTCTAGCTTTCATTGGTTACACTTTCCTCCATTATTCTTTTACTTCTTTTATACTTTCTTGATTGAATTCTCTCCCATTTTCTCTCTCCCTCTTGGACGAATTTTGCTTGCCCTCTCTCTACCCTCTCTTATTCTTCATTTTCTTGGAGCTTCCTTTCCAATTTTAAACAAATTCCACCATAGAAAGTGAGGTTTTCTTCTCCCTAAGCAAGGTTCTAAGCTTGTTTAAGGTATGTACCATGAACTTTTGCTATTAATTTCAAGTTTATTTAAGTTTTATTTAAGCTTTATTTAGGGTTTTGTTCAAGTTTTACATTAACAGTCATGCTGGACCAGTTTTAGTAAAACTTTCATAACTTGATGTACGTAACTTGGATTCGAGTGATTCTTGTTGTTTTAGAAACTAGATTGATAGGGCTTTCCAACGGTATAAGGCCTGCACTGTGTTTCATTGTGTATTAATCGCAGAAAGTTTTCAAAGTTGGCTGAAAATTCGGTTCTGCGTGAAACAGTTTTGATGATGAGCCAACTTGAGGGATGATTTTGAACCTGTTCTAGTTGGAATTTGGATTGATGATCTTCACGAAAGTTGTAGCCCTATAAACGTACTTTAAAACCATTAATCAGAATTCCTTAGTTCTTGATGGATTGACCCCAATAATGTCATGAATTTGGCTGAAAACCAACCCTGCGCAGTTTAGGTTGAAGATTCTTGGAGTATAATTCTTGATATTTAGTGGAATTTTTGATTGAATTTGAGCTTGAATTGAACTAAGAAGTTGTAGAACTTGTTGAATTATGGGTTTGCTGATTGGAATCTTGATGGAAAACAAATTTGGATGGCCGAAAATTAAGGGGAAATAATGCCAAAATTTTGTTAGAAAACCCTAGGGTGAAAACCCTAAACCCTAAACCCTAAACCGTAGAACTAAAACCCTAGAATTTAATGGGGTATTTCTTGAATTTTCTTTCTAAGTTGATTAGGGTTTAAATTGAGTTTCATTAGATTATTTCTTATAAATTCCAGGATCCAAAAGTGAGACGCAACCGTTTTACGAAATATTTTCTTAAGCGTACCTGGTGAGTGTTCCTTTGCTTTTGTTATGAGTGTTTCTTCATATATTCATGATACATGTTCAAAGTGTGATTTTATTTGTACCTGATACTCGTGACTTGTTCCAATGTGTTATGTGTTCTTGATATTCTTGAATTGTTACAATGTATTATATGAAGGGAAAGCGTGTACTTTATCGCACTTACCCCATGGTTTGTTACATGCACAATTTTTATTTGATGTGAATATAATTGGTTGTGAATTCTCGACTACATAACATTTGTTGGCTGGACTTCCATGGTTATGCCGCGGTTAGTCTGCCAGGAGGGTACAAAGAAGGATATAAGGTGCTGGGTGTTGTAGGGCTTGCGGTTCTTTTCCTTGAGTTGTGAATCCTCAAAGAGGCCAACTCCGGACTGAACCTTCTTGCTTGTTGCCCTTCGGGGTTGAGATCTCACCCTGGATGGGTCGGACGGGTTCTTGGAGGATATAAGGTGAATGGCGGATAGGGCTCTTGCTTGATAATGCAGGTATAACCGGCAATCCACTCTCAATACCATGGTCACATGATCAGTACTTGCTCTCGCAATTGGAAAGTATCCTCCCTTGCTTAAATCAGTGATTGCTTAAATTTGTCCTTATATTGTCTTATGACTTGTGACATTCGTTTAATTAACTTCTGTTTGATTGCTTCTGTATTTGCATGTGTGGGAACCTCACTGAGCTATTATAGCTCACTCTCTTTTATTTGTTTTCCTTAAACAGGCTCCTATCTCTAAAGCCAGTGGTGAGGAATCCAAGGTAGAACTGGGTAGGAATTTTGGGTAGAAGGACTGCTTGAGATATTATTGTAATAACAAATGTATGTAATGTAAATTGTTTAACTAGTACTTTTACTTTTAAGTTTGAATGTGATGTGACCTTGAGAACTGTCACAGTTGGTAGCTACGAGTTTTCTATCGAATTACATCTGCTTGTGAATTTTAGTGTGTGCTCGATTCGAGTCCTGGCAAGAGCCAGGCAGGCAGTCCGCTAAGCCCTTTGGTGCGCCTCTGGGTAAGGTGGAGCTGTCACACCATGTTTGAAGAGTAGGGACATGGTGAATATAAATTTGAGAATAGGCAATTTCATTATCCTCAATAGTAGGATACCATTTCGGATTTTTATTATTTCTATATCTATCATGCAAATCAACTATTTTTTGATTAACATGAAAAGTATAGAAATCAAGGAAATTAGCATAAGTATGACGATTTTTTAAAGGAAGAGATCCTCTAAGAGGAAATTGAGACAATGAAGGGTGATTGAAGTATTTTCTTTGTAAAGTAAATGGATTAGAATTAAGATCCTCGAAAGATATGAATAAGTAGAATATTTTTATTCCTGTGTCAAAATAAGGTTCATTTGTATCTTCTTGAAGAAGAACTGATTTTGCTGAGGAGGGTATTTTCCCTAAATTTGTCATTGAAGACGATGAAGGTAATAGAGGAAATTGAAAATTTGATAGGTGAGGGGCTCCATAGTAAATGGAACTTCTACCTCTTCCTCCTTCAAGAGAAGGTCTGTGCATTTTCCTGCAAAACAAAATTAAAATATAGTATTTGTAAAAATTTGATAAGCTTGATTTTTTAAAGCTATATCAAATTGTAATCCGAAAAATTTGAATCTTTTGGATTTTTCTACTGCAAGAATGGATTCTAAATAACAATAATGGGCTATAAAATTTTGTTGTTTGAGAGAAAGAACACTCCTTTTTTTCCCTATCTTTGCATATTTTCTCAATTTTCTAAGAACTACTTTGTCCTTGAGATATATTCTGATCCTTGTCTCTCTATGAGAAGGGAAGAAATTTTCAATAGGAAGAAAAGTTCCAAATAAAGGATTTTCAATATATGCATTTGAAATGAAAGTTTCTCTAGTAGAAGAATTGTCTTCCATTTTAATCCTGCAAGAATTCACGGGTTAAGAAATCAGGAAGAGAATTGGATTCTCCTTTATATGTGTAATTTTAAAATCAAATACAGAAAGAATTGCTTGCCATCTGGCAAAAATCTATTTTGATGCAATATTTTTTACATCTTGCTCTAAAACAGTTTTTGCTTCAGAACAATCAATTTTTAAAAGAAATTCTTGATTTAATAAATCATCTTGAAATTTTGAAATGCATAAGACAATGCTTAAAATTTCTTTTTTAATAGTAGAATAATTTACTTGGGCATTCTTCCAAGAACCAGAGGTAAATCTTATTAATTCCTCTTGATTTGTTCTAGGATTGATTTGTTTTAATATACCTCCATAACCTGTTTCAGAGGCGTCGGTTTCTACAATTTTCTACCAATTTGGGTTGGAAAGATTTAAGCATGGTAAATATTTTACTCTATTTTTTATTTTCTTAACAATTTCTTTGTGGATTTGACTCCAAGGGAGAGGGTTTTTCTTTAACCTGTCATATAAAGGTTTGCATTCTATACCAAGATTTTTATAATAATCAAGAATATAATTTAAACTTCCTAAAAACCTTTGTAATTGTTTTTTATCTTTAATTTCATCAGGAAATTTAGAAGCAAATTCTATACTTCTAGAAATTGGAACAATATTTCCTTTATTTAATTCATATCCTAAAAATCTTATTTGTGTTTGAAATAAATTCATCTTTTTTGCTGATAAAACTAATCCATTTTGTCTTACAATATTTATAAATTTTTCTAAGTGTTCAAAATGTTGTTTAATACTTTTTGAAAATATCAAAATATCATCTATATAAACAATTATAAAGGAATAATTAGAGAATATATCATTCATAACATTTTGAAATTCAGAAGAAGCATTTTTTAATCAAAATGGCATTACATTCCATTCATAATGTCCAAATGGTACTGTAAAAGCAGTTTTATATCTATCTTTTTCATCAATTTGTATTTGTCAAAATCCTGATTTTAAATCAAATTTTGAATAAATAATAGAATCAATTGTCCTATTTAATAGATCTCTTTTATTTGGAATTGGATATTATATCTATTGTAAAACTTTGTTTAATGGTTTATAATTTATTACTAATCTAGGAACTCCTCTTTCAATTTCTGAATTTTTGTTGACATAAAAAGCAGTATAGCTGCATGGAGACGTACTTTTCCTAATAATATTCTTTTTTAATATATCATTTATTTCATTTTTACAAAATTCTACCATTTCTCTATTCATTTGAGCAGGTCTAGCTTTAGTAGGAATAAACTTTTCATTAAAAGATTTTTCATAGGGCAAAGAGACTATATTCTTTTTTCTATTCCAAAAAGCATTACGTAAATCACTACAAATTTGATTTTTAATTTTTTCAAAAATTCTTTTTATTTCATTCTATATTTTATAATTTTATAATTTTCTTCTATTTGAAAATAAGAAAAATCTTTTTGTAAAAATTCAATTTGATTAATTTTTAATCTCATCATTTCTTCTAAAGTATCTAACTGTTTAATTTGAGGTTTTGAAACAAAATCAAAAGAAACGGATTGATCTTTTTTAGAAATTGTTTTTACATCACATAAAAATGGTTGCATTGCATAATAAAAGGGTGTGCCTAAAATTACTTGTTGTGACACATCTTTTGTCAAAACAACATGTTGGCATATATAATTATCTTCTTTTGAAAAAAATACAAACATTAGAAATTTTATAGTTTATTCTAATTTTTTATCCTTGAGCTGCTCTTAGAATAACTTCAGTTTTCTCATAATATTTTGTAAGAACTAATCCTTCACAAATCGTATTTAAATCAACTCCACTATCCAACATAGCAGTCGCTGAAATTTTTAATTCTTTATTTATTACTAAGGTAACTTGTATATAGTATTTTTGAGAAATATACATTGAACTTAGAAAATTTTCAGGCTTATTTTCTATAAATAATTGTTCAGTTTCATTTTTAAAATTTTCTTCTAATAATTCTTTTTGTAATTCTTTTAATAAATTATTTTCTTCTATTTTATTTATTTTTTCCCTTAAATATCTTACTTCTTGTTTTAATTCATTAATTTCATTTTTTAAAATTGTTAGGTTTAAATTGGGTTTTTCTCTCTGAA